>JACCGJ010005322.1:0-16544 GCA_013407085.1 Atriophallophorus winterbourni | reverse complement strand
CTCCGAAATCATTTCAATAACTTGGAACGGTCCTCTCCAAGAGCGGCAAAACTTCAACGCTACACCAGGACCTGGGGCCCCAATATTCAACCACACCAGGTCCCCTGGCTGAAACGGCGAGCCATAGCAACTTTTGTCGTAGTATTCCTTTTGCGCGCGTAGGGAAGCACCCAAGTTTTCTCTTGCCAGCGCATGCGCTTTAATCATGGTTTTTCTTAAATTAATCACATAATCAGATGAAGGGGTCCCGTGTGTGCCAGGATGTGGCGACAGCATATCTGCAGGAAGTCGCATTTCTCTGCCAGTAATCATGAAGTGTGGTGATTGCTTTGTAGACATGTGTACATTCGCGCGGTAAGCAAGCAAGCATTGCGGGACTGCCGCATCCCAGTACCTTGTGTTTTCGGAGGAGACAAATGCCTTGAGAAACGCTTTCAGAGTTCTGTTTGTTCGTTCTACTAATCCATTGCCCTGGGGATGATAGGCCGTCGTTTTCGACTTGTTGACACCCAACATACGGCACAATTCTTTCATTAAAATGCATTCAAAGTTGCTTCCACGATCTGAAAGTAATTGCATTGGGACACCCCATCTAGCAATCCAAGTGGAAAACAGAACCTTGGCTGTTGTCATAGCATCAATGCGTTCGACTGGCTCGGCTTCGCACCATTTGGTGAAATGGTCCACCATTACTAGAATATATCGATTTCCACGTGATGTCTCTGGAAGTGGGCCGACTGCATCTATTTCAACTAGTTCGTTAGGATACCCTGTGAGTATACTTTGCAGTGGAGCTTTGAATTTGACCTTAGGGTTCTTGATTTGTGCGCATAGGTCGCACGCTTCACAGAAGTTTCGAATCTCTTTCCGTTGATGAGGCCACCGGTAGCGATAACGTACCGCATGCATCATTTTATTCTGTCCGACATGACCCAATGTCTCGTGCAATGAGTTCAATAACGTAGATACGGTACTCTCTGGTACGACCAGTAACGGACAATGTTCTAGCCCGTGATATACGTACAAAACGCCATTTTCCATACGCAGATTATCCCACAACGACCAAAGACAGCGCGTCTCCCAACTACAACCAGACATCTCACGTGAGGTCGGCCTGTTGTCTTTGTGTTTAATACGCTCGTAAATGAGAGATGTTGTCTCGTTTGTAGCTTGGACCTCGCTCCATTCAATGTCTTCACCAACCTGGAAAGTGAGGGCACCGTTAAACAGCGATGAACAGGAAGGGCAATCACCGTGAGGTTTCGATGGTATTCTCGATAATGAATCAGCATTGCCATGACGGGAACCCGGTCTGTGATGGCAATCGAAATCATACTCCTGCAATATTTCCTGCCACCGGGCAGTCTGCCCTTCAGGGTCTTCGAAGTTTCGTAGCCACTGTAAAGAAGAGTGGTCAGTTCGCACAAGGAATCTTCGTCCGAGTAGGTACGGCCTAAAATGTCTCACGAAATAAACGAGTGCAAGCATTTCCTTTCTTGTAACACAATAGTTTCTCTCGTTCTTCTTGAGGGCACGACTACCGTAAGCAATCACGTTTTCCTTACCATCCTTTCCTGTTTGCGATAAAACATCCCCAATGGCTAATTCACTTGCATCTGTATCCAAAATAAAAATTCCGCCCGACGGTGACACATCAGGGTATGCTAGAATTGGCGCCTGGCATAAAGTCTTTCTGAGTTGAATGAACGCAGTATCACATTGTTCTGACCAAAAGAATTTACACCCTTTCTCAGTCAATGAAAACAGCGGCTTAGCGATTTTGGCGAAATCAAGAATGAATCTTCGATAATATGATGCTAGCCCCAAAAAGGTGCGTAGCTCAGACAGATTGCCGGGTGTGGGCCAGTGCTTAGCACGGTCAACTTTGTCTGGATCACTTGATACTCCTTCGTTGGATATAACATGACCAAGATATTTCACTGCCTTCTGCAGGAAAACACATTTTTTAGGGTTCAACTTTAGGCCGAACTCTCTTATTCGACATAGAACCCTTTCCACGTTAGATAGGTGTTCTTCTAGCGTACGACCGTGAATAATTACGTCATCCAAATATACTAGGCATTTATCTGGAATATACCCTTGAAGAGTTTTGTGCATTAGTCTCTGGAATGTAGCTGGAGCATTGGAAAGTCCAAACGGCATTGTAGTAAACTCGTACAACCCATCAGGTACAATAAATGCGGTCTTTGCTCTATCATCGGGGTCAACTTCCACTTGCCAATAACCAGATGCTAGATCGAGTGTAGTAAACCAAGCTGCGCCAGATAGGGAATCAATTGTTTCGTCAATTCGTGGTAAAGGATACGAGTCTTCTCGGGTTACTTCATTAAGTTTGCGATAATCGACACACAAACGCCAGCTACCATTTTTCTTTTTAACTAGCACAACAGGGGATGCCCAAGGAGAGTTCGATGGGACGATAACGTTATTAGCAAGCATATCATTGATCATTTCCTTAAGTTCGTTCTGCAGGTGGATTGGTATGCGCCTAGAGGGTTGCCTTATTGGGTGAGCACTCCCCGTATCAATTGAATGATGTACAATCGAAGAACGTCCTAATGGCTCATTTTTCCATAAAAATACATCCATGTTTTTGTCAAGAAGTTTTTTTAACGAGGCTGATACGCTTGGCTGGATACCTTCTGATATTTGCTGAAACCACTCAATTTGCTCATTCTTAGTCGCGGTCATTGTCGCACAATATCTTTCTGAGGTACCACCTTCAACGTTGAGAGGCATATACACATGGTCTACCCATAGACAATCTTGACAAAAGTCGATTATCGTTCTCGTATTATTAAGAAAATCGATTCCCAGGACAACATCAAATGGCAGTGTAGGAACGACACAAAACTGTTGCACGACCGTTTGATTAGCCCACGTAACAGATATTATTATTGAGTTGTTTATCTGAAGATGACTACCATTAATAGCTCGCAAACGCATCGAATTACGGAAAGTTTTTGCATTGTCTACTTTGTCTGCAATATCTATACGAATGAGGCAGCATACGGAACCAGAATCAATCAAGCAATAGCAGAGCTGTCTACCTATTGATGTATATATAACAGGGAGCTTCATATTAGAAATCTCATTCACATTCAAGGCGATTAATGAATGAGCAGAATGTTTCGACTTACTCCCATGAATGGTATACTTCTTCTTGCGTCTGCAAAAGCGGTCGGTGTGTCCATATCCATTACATATGGAGCACTGCATGGGTTGTCGCCATGGACGACATTCCGGTGTCGGTGTGAACACGTGATTGCTTTCTTTCTTCAAACCAAAGGAGACCCCGTGAGACAATCTTTCACAGCTTCCATCCATTTGGTCTATGATTTCGCCAATTCTTTCCGCTCGATCTAAATCGGCAGGCGGTCGGAACATGAACTCTTTTCTAGCTTCAGGGTTTTCAATTCCTTCCAGCAATCTCTCCAGGATCTTTCGCTTTCTGCACTCGGTGGAATCATCTGGAAAAGCTGCGGCAGCCAGGGAACGAAGTTGGGCTATGTATTCTAGTACAGGCTCGCCCGCGTTTTGTCGCCGTTCATGAAATCGTGCACGGCATACAACAGTTGGTTCATTCCCAGAAATCCTTCGGTGTAACAAACTAAAAAGTGAAGTTATGTCATCAGGGATTTCGCAATCAGCAATTCGAGCAAAGGCATCGCGGGAAAGCAGGCTAAGAATTACGTCTGATCGTTCCATTTCAGAAAAATATTTTAAATATCTTCGAGTCTGGATTTCCCAAATACGATAATCATCACCGATAGAATATTTATCCGGCGGGGGTATTCGTGGTTTTCCATAATCGAGAGGGGAAAGTTGAGGAACGGATGGGTTTCTTTTGTCTTCTTCCTCCAATACGGGCATTTCAGGATCGAGTTGCTTTTCGAAATTCATCCTGGCGTGGTCGCCAATGTAATATGTCACCGAGGATTCCGAGCACCAGCTAGAAATGAAGCACGCAAATTAGCGGGATAGCGTATATTGAACAAGCGGGTACAAGGGATTCAAAACAATATGGCCGAACACACATATATATATCAATTAGAGTTTTTAAGGTCATCGGAGATCGACCAATCACGTTTAATCGTCTCGACCTTCATTGTGTGCTCGACCGTCAGAGGTTGGCCGTTCAGATGTAAATAGATCTGTGGAAGGGGAGTAAGAGTTAATTAACAGTGAACAATATGGCGGCCCTCTTAGATTCATTACATCATAATTTTAGCGGGTAACAAAATCTTGACGACCTTGTAGGCGTCACTCTATTCCTTGGTTTTTGAACAAGGCAGCGTCATTGGCAGCCTTATGACAGACCGCGGCAATACCACTGCAAACCAGCGTACTTTTGCATAAATCCCATAGTGAGATTTATATGTTAAGCCTGAGCGCTATGGTGAGCCAATTCTGCCAAGCTGGCGCTCAATTCCCTTAGCCACCTTTTTGCCGCCGCTGCCGTTGTAGTGGATATTGAGGAATGGATTCTGAGGCTGCGTGTATTACAGTTATATCCACATACAATTTTGACTCCCAGACAACCACAGAAGAACGAAAACCGTGCGTAGACAAAGAGTGTATTGTAAATAATGTGAGGTTAACAACAAGAAAATTTTGAATTACAAAATTATTGATTACTATTGATTAAATATTTGAACCGTCACCACAGATTCCCCTCCTAGAGCGTCGAACAAGAAAAAGACGCTCGAAAAAAAACATTAGGTTATAAAATCGTCAAACTTTTGGGGAAAATGTACCTTGCGGCCTGAATTTGTTTGTCTGTCGGGTGGTTTGAGACACGAACGAAATGGGGGTTTATCGGGGATAAGGTTGGTTTCTGGTGAATCAGACGAAGAGACGTGTTGGTCATTAGTAGATGTCTGTGGAGTAATGTTTCGAGTATTTGCTTTCGCTTCCGATGTTGGTTCTACGTAAGCGACTTTCAGACGATCGATACTGACAGTTTCTCTTGATCCATTCCGGTCAATTACGAAATATTTTGGATGCCTGCTGAGCACCTTGTACGGACCAGTATACGGTGGTTGAAGTGGTCGACGTACATGATCGGCGCGCATAAACACAAAGTCGCAGGTAGACAAGTCTGCCGGGATATAGAACGGTTGAGCTTGTTGGCGAGTAGGGGTATCTCGTAATGATTTCATGAAGCTGCGAAGGCGACTGACATATTGTGGAGCTGTAAGATCATTTGGTGAATCGGAAGATGTCAGAAATTCGCCAGGTAGGTTAAGTGTACTCCCGTACACCATCTCAGCAGCTGAGCAACCCAGGTCTTCTTTCACGGTTGTACGGATACCAAGAAGCACCAAAGGTAATGACTCGGACCAACGTTCTGAATTCCCGTGACTCATTATTGCGGCTTTTAGTTGCCGGTGAAATCTTTCGACTAAGCCATTTGAAGAAGGATGATAGGCTGTAGTCTGTATGTGCTTTGTACCGAGTGTTCTATTCAATTCCCGAAAAAGCGTTGACTGGAATTGAGAACCTCTGTCAGTGGTAATAGTGTTCGGTACACCTAAGTTGCTGATCCAGTGTTGAACGGAAGCTTTCGCAACCGTTTCTGCACTGATATCCTGTATGGCTACAGCCAATGGCCAACGGGTAAAACGGTCGACGCAGGTCAATATATAGGAGCAACCATTGGAGACCGCTAATGGACCAACGAGATCCAAGTGAACGTGCTGAAAGCGCTCCGTAACAGGTGGAAATACACCAGGGGAACTGATGGTATGACGTTGGACTTTGCTTTGTTGACATCGGAGGCAACTCTTGGTCCAAAGTTGAATGTCTTTATGCATATTAGACCAAATATAACGAGAGCTAATCAACTTTCGAGTAGCTTTTATTCCGGGATGTGATAAACCATGTAAATGCTCGAATACGGTACGTCTCAAATCTGATGGGACAATTGGACGGGCTTTACCGGTAGACATGTCACAAACCAGATAAGAATTGGAATTAGGTATCGGGATACGGCGGATTTTACCCGATTGTGAAGTAACATACCGATTTATTACAGGTTCATTTTGCTGCGAACGTGCTAATTGCTCAAAGTCGATTCCAGGCAGGCCGATAGCACTTAACTGAATCCGAGAGAATGTATCTGCAACTGTGTTTGACGAGCCGGAAAGATATCGAATGTCACTCGTGAATTGCGAAATATAATCCAAGTGACGTATTTCTCGAGGCGAATATCGATCCGATTGTGCAGAAAGAGCAAACGTAAGGGCTTGTGATCGGCCCATACTGTGAAATCACGGCCTTCAAGCAAATGTCTGAAATGTCGTATCGCATAATAGATAGCCAGTAACTCACGGCCGAACGTACTGTATCGAGTTTGAGCTGGTTGAAGACGACGAGAAAAGAAAGCGAGTGGCTTGGTGATATTGTCTTCTTCTTTTTGAAGGACCGCGCCGACTGCTTCTTGTGATGCGTCTGTAGCGAGAGAGAGTCGAGCATTGGGGTTCGTTGATAAATGAGTCAGTGAAGTGACTTTGTTTAGTGCAGATTTGAGTTGTTCGAATGATTTGATGGCTTCGTCATTCATTTTAAATTCCCGTTTCTTTCCACGTAACAAGTCAGTCAATGGTTGTGAAATCATAGCACATTGCGGAATAAAGCGTCTATAATAGTTGACCAAACCCAAGAAACGTCTGACTTGACGGATGGAGCTGGGACATGGATAATCTTGGATAGCTGATAGTTTTTGAGGTAACGGTTTTATACCGGAACTATCAATTCGATGTCCAAGGATTTCGATGGAACTCACACCAAACAGACATTTATCGGGATTAACCACAATGCCGTAGTGGGATAGACGTTGAAATACTTCACGAAGGTGTTCAAGATGTTCAGTGGGATTTGTACTTGCGACTAGGACATCATCAATGTACACGTAGACGAAAGATAGACCGAGAAAAACTTGGTCCATGAATCTCTGGAAGGTCTGTGCAGCATTGCGTAGACCGAATGGCATCCTGAGAAATTCGAACAGACCAAATGGAGTGGTGATGGCAGTTTTGGGAATATCTTCGTCAGCTACAGGAATTTGATGATATGCCCGCACTAAATCCAATTTCGAGAACACAGATTTTCCGTGAAGAGACAGTGCAAAGTCATGTATGTGCGGAATCGGATATCGATCTGGGATCGTTACACGATTTAAAGCACGATAATCGCCACATGGACGCCAAGCGTCCGGTTTGTTCTTTTCGACCATGTGAAGAGGAGTGGCCCAAGGTGAATTCGATGGACGGATTATTCCGAGTTCCATCATATGCTCGAATTCTCGTTTGGCAGCTTCAAGTTTGTTAGGCGCCAGTCTCCGTGGTCTACTGAAAACCGGGGGTCCACGGGTTGAAATATGGTGTTTGATGTCATGCTTCAGAGGGGTGTCATGTGCACATGGTTTGAAGATATCCGAAAATTCTCTCATGAGAGGAACATAATTCGGTGCGGTATCTGGAATCGGGACTCGAATAGTTTGTATGGGTGAATTAGACAAATGGCCGATGACGTTAATCTTTGTGACATTGTCAATGAGCTTTCGTGTACTCATGTTGACTGAAAGATTAAAGTGTGAGAGGAAATCGGCTCCCAGGATAGGGGTTTTGACGTCGGCAACAGTGAAAATCCATCGAAAGTTACGTCGCAGACCGAGGTCGATTGAAAGTGATCGTTGGCCGTATGTGCTTATTCGAGTACCGTTCGCCGCTTGTAGGGTCAATGAAGAGTGGTTTCTGCGTTCTGAGTTTGTGGGTGGGATGACGCTCAGTTCGGCTCCCGTGTCGATCAGAAAACGCATCTTTGTTGAACCGTCAGTGACGTAGAATAAGCGGCTGGTGTTATTGCCAGACAGAGCTGAAGCTTCTACTGCCTGGCTTCGCGGCTTCTCTGATTTTGGTTTTGCGTTTTGAAGCTGCATGGGGTTCTCTCCACTACGAGGACGGCTTCGACTTCTGTTTAAGTGCTGTATTTGTGAAGTCAAATTGCTGATCTGGGATTTTAAATCAGATATATCCTTGTTCAAATCTGCGCAGGAAGTGCAAGGAGTGAGATTTGGTTGGCTGACCGTGCAGATTGATGTGTTACGAGAGATGTCGTAGACTTCATCTGCAACTTGAGCAAGCTTGTCTAGGTTACTGTCGTTTTTCATGATAACCAGAACTTTACGCAAATCGTCTGGCAAACTCTGGAACCAGATATGTCGTATTATTCGTTCGTCAACCTTCTGTGTGCCCTGTAACTGTAACAAGTGGCGTAAGTGTTGTGAAGGTGTACGATCTTCTAGCTCAGAGCTGGATAGGAGTTTTCGCAAGTTTTGCTCATCGGTCGAACCAATTCGAGAGATGATCGCAGATTTGAGCTAATCATAAGGATCTGTGGCAGGTTGATCATAAATTAAATCAGCAACTTCTCTGGCAATGGAGGTTGGAAGCATTCCAACAACGCGGTTGTAGCGTGTGCGTTGCGTTCGAACACGGTATAACTCGAATATAGTTTTGATTTGTGCAAACCATAGACGTGGATCTGTCTTATCGAAGACGGGTAATGTGAATTGATTGATAAAATCATCTTCCATCTTGTCTTCGTTATTTGTACTATGGTTCATTGCGTTAATCGAATTGAATGCGTGTTCGGGCTCACCAATTTGTAGTGGATATTGAGGAATGGATTCTGAGGCTGCGTGTGTTCCAGTTATATCCACATACAATTTTGACTCCCAGGCAACCACAGAAGAACGAAAACCGTGCGTAGACAAAGAGTGTATTATAATTAATGTGAGGTTAACAACAAGAAAATTTGAATTACAAAATTATTGATTACTATTGATTAAATATTTGAACCGTCACCACAGATTCCCCTCCTAGAGCGTCGAACAAGAAAAAGACGCTCGAAAAAAAACATTAGGTTATAAAATCGTCAAACTTTTGGGGAAAATGTACCTTGCGGCCTGAATTTGTTTGTCTGTCGGGTGGTTTGAGACACGAACGGAATGGGGGTTTATCGGGGGTAAGGTTGGTTTCTGGTGAATCAGACGAAGGGGCGTGTTGGTCAGTAGTAGACGTCTGTGGAGTAATGTTTCGGGTATTTGCTTTCGCTTCCGATGTTGGTTCTACGTAAGCGACTTTCAGACGATCGATACTGACAGTTTCTCTGGATCCATTCCGGTCAATTACGAAATACTTAGGATGCCTGCTGAGCACCTTGTACGGACCAGTATACGGTGGTTGAAGTGGTCGACGTACATTATCGGCGCGCACAAACACAAAGTCGCAGGTAGACAAGTCTGCCGGGATATAGAACGGTTGGGCTTGTTGGCGAGTAGGGGTAGCTCGTAATGATTTCATGAAGCTGCGAAGGCGACTGACATATTGTGGAGCTGTAAGATCATTTGGTGAATCGGAAGATGTCAGAAATTCGCCAGGTAGGTTAAGTGTACTCCCGTACACCATCTCAGCAGCTGAGCAACCCAGGTCTTCTTTCACGGTCGTACGGATACCAAGAAGTACCAAAGGCAATGACTCGGACCAACGTTCCGAATTCCCGTGACTCATGATTGCGGCTTTTAGTTGCCGGTGAAATCTTTCGACTAAGCCATTTGAAGAAGGATGATAGGCTGTAGTCTGTATGTGCTTTGTACCGAGTGTTCTATTCAATTCCCGAAAAAGCGTTGACTGGAATTGAGAACCTCTGTCAGTGGTAATAGTGTTCGGTACACCAAAGTTGCTGATCCAATGTTGAACGAAAGCTTTCGCAACCGTTTCTGCACTGATATCCGGTATGGCTACAGCCAATGGCCAACGGGTAAAACGGTCGATGCAGGTCAATATATAGGTGTAACCATTAGAGACCGCTAATGGACCAACGAGATCCAAGTGAACGTGCTGAAAGCGCTCCGTAACAGGTGGAAATACACCAGGGGAACTGATGGTATGACGTTGGACTTTGCTTTGTTGACATTGGAGGCAACTCTTGGTCCAAAGTTGAATGTCTTTATGCATATTAGACCAAAGATAACGAGAGCTAATCAGCTTTCGAGTAGCTTTTATTCCGGGATGTGATAAACCATATAAATGCTCGAATACGGTACGTCTCAAATCTGATGGGACAATTGGACGGGCTTTACCGGTAGACATGTCACAAACCAGATAAGAATTGGAATTGGGTATCGGGATACGGCGGATTTTACCCGATTGTGAAGTAATATACCGATTTATTACAGGGTCATTTTGCTGCGAAAGTGCTAATTGCTCAAAGTCGATTCCAAGCAGGTCGATAGCACTTAACTGGATCCGAGAGAATGTATCCGCAACTGTATTTGACGAGCCGGAAAGATATCGAATGTCACTCGTGAATTGCGAAATATAATCCAAGTGATGTATTTCTCGAGGCGAATATCGATCTGATGATGCGGAAAGAGCAAACGTTAAGGGCTTGTGATCGGTCCATACTGTGAAATCACGGCCTTCAAGCAAATGTCTGAAATGTCGTATCGCATAATAGATAGCCAGTAACCCACGGCAGAACGTACTGTATCGAGTTTGAGTTGGTTGAAGACGACGAGAAAAGAAAGCGAGTGGCTTGGTGATATTGTCTTCTTCTTGTTGAAGGACCGCGCCGACTGCTTCTTGTGATGCGTCTGTAGCGAGAGACAATCGAGCACTGGGGTTCGTTGATAAATGAGTCAGTGATGTGACTTTGTTTAGTGCAGATTTGAGTTGTTCGAATGATTTGATGGCTTCGTCATTCATTTTAAATTGACGTTTCTTTCCACGTAACAAGTCAGTCAATGGTTGTGAAATCATAGCGCATTGTGGAACAAAACGTCTATAATAGTTGACTAATCCCAAGAAACGTCTGACTTGACGGATGGAGCTGGGACATGGATAATCTTGGATAGCTGATAGTTTTTGAGGTAACGGTTTTATACCGGAACTATCAATTCGGTGTCCAAGGATTTCGATTGAACTCACACCAAACAGACATTTATCGGGATTAACCACAATGCCGTAGTGGGATAGACGTTGAAATACTTCACGAAGGTGTTCAAGATGTTCAGTGGGATTTGTACTTGCGACTAGGACATCATCAATGTACACGTAGACGAAAGATAGACCGAGGAAAACTTGGTCCATGAATCTCTGGAAGGTCTGTGCAGCATTGCGTAGACCAAATGGCATCATGAGAAATTCGAACAGACCAAATGGAGTGGTGATGGCAGTTTTGGGAATATCTTCGTCAGCTACAGGAATTTGATGATATGCCCGCACTAAATCCAACTTCGAGAACACACATTTTCCGTGAAGAGATAGTGCAAAGTCGTGTATGTGCGGAATCGGATATCGATCTGGGATCGTTACACGGTTTAAAGCACGATAATCGCCACATGGACGCCAGGCGTCCGGTTTGTTCTTTTCGACCATGTGAAGAGGTGTGGCCCAAGGTGAATTCGATGGACGGATTATTCCGAGTTCCATCATATGCTCGAATTCTCGTTTGGCAGCTTCAAGTTTGTTAGGTGCCAGTCTGCGTGGTCTACTGGAAACCGGGGGTCCATGGGTCGAAATATGGTGTTTGATGTCATGCTTCACAGGGGTGTCGTGTGTACAGGGTTTGAAGATATCTGAAAATTCCCTGATGAGCGAAACGTAATTCGAAGCAGTATCTGGAATCAGGATTCGAATAGTTTTTATGGGAGAGTTGCACAAATGGCCGATGACGTTATTTTTTGTGACATTGTCTATGAGTTTTCGTGTACTCATGTTGACTGAAAGATTAAAGTGCGAGAGAAAATCGGCTCCCAGGATAGGGGTTTTTACATCGGCGACAGTGAAAATCCATCGAAAGTTTCGTCGAAGACCGAGGTCGATGGAGAGTGATCGCTGGCCGTATGTGGTTATTCGAGTACCGTTCGTCGCTTGTAGAGTCAACGAAGAGTGGTTTTTGAGTTCTGAGTTTTTGGGTGGGATGACGCTCAGTTCGGCTCCCGTGTCGATCAGAAAGCGCATCTTTGTTGAACCATCAGTGACGTAGAATAAGCGGCTGGTGGTATTGCCAAACAGAGCTGCCGCTTCTACTGTCTGGCTTCGCGGTTTCCCTGGTGTTTTGATTTGAAGCTGCATGGGGACGTGAAATGCCTGGCTTTCGCTCCAAAACGGCGATGATAGTAGCATAGCTCAGATGTTCGTGTTGAGCTGTGTGGTTTAGTGTTTGGAATGTGTTTCCCTCCACGGTGAGAACGGCTTCGACTTCTGTTTAAGTGTTGTATTTGTAAGGCCAATTCGCTTATCTGGGATTTCAAATCCGATATATCCTTGTTCAAATCTGCGCAGGGAGTGCAAAGAGTGGAAATTGGTTGGCTGACCGTGCAGATTGATGTGTTACGAGAGATATCATCGACTTCATCTGCAACTTGAGCAAGCTTGTCTAGGTTACTGTCGTTTTTCATGATAACCAGAACTTTACGCAAATCGTCTGGCAAACTCTGGAACCAGATATGTCGTATTATTCGTTCGTCAACCTTCTGTGTGCCCTGTAACTGTAACAAGTGGCGTAAGTGTTGTGAAGGTGTACGATCTTCTAGCTCAGAGCTAGATAGGAGTTTTCGCAAGTTTTTCTCATCGGTCGAACCAATTCGAGAGATGATCGCAGATTTGAGCTTAACATAAGGATCGGTGGCAGGTTGATCATAAATCAAACCAGCAACTTCTCTGGCAATGGAGGTTGGGAGCATTCCAACAACGCGGTTGTAGCGTGTGCGTTGCGTTCGAACACGGTATAACTCGAATATAGTTTCGATTTGTGCAAACCATAGACGTGGATCTGTCTTATCGAAGACGGGTAATGTGAATTGATAGATAAAATCATCTTCCAAGTTCGAGAAGAATCAAATTCCAAGTTCAGTACTGTATTTTCTCCAATTGAGACAAATACGGTACAAATCGAATTTCTAGTTGAGTACTGTAACGTTTCGCATGTGAGTAACGCATATTCCACCCGTTTCTTAGTTCGATAAGTTCAAAACAACAATTTGGATGTTATACGGTACTGTAATTAGCAACAATTACAACAACAATAATTATACAAATCTCAACTGTAAAGGAACGTACAGCAAACAGGAGGCAAAATACTCCAGAATCAATTATATCAAATGCAAACAAGTTCAATGACGACCTGAGATATAAATAGAATGAAAGGAGTTACCAAAATTGCAGTCCAAAATGTCTATCAAAGACAAGACACTTAAAAGTGGTGTCAAAATGCAAGCCAATTACAATTGCCCAAAATGGCAACCAAATTCAACAACAATGACCGACAATGGCTGAAACGAACAATTAAAACAAATAATTGACTGTCCTGTGTTCACTGAACTGAACTGTTCTTAATGGCCTTGAACTAAGGTCATGTGCTAACCTACATGACTAACAAAAAGCGCAATATTCAGAATTACTGTTAACCGTATACTTTCGCTGTTTCCACCATATTTTCCGTAATTTCTTATAATATGAAATCGGTGCGTTTGGAGAGACATTTCTGTGTTCTGAAGTCAAAATTTAATTTATACCAATTAAATTTAATGGTAAATCGGAAATTAGATGGGTCACACATAATCTAGCTCTATGTTGAAAAGCCCCAATTAAAGTTGAGCATACAGCATTATTAGTATGACTATCGCAATAGTTTAATTAAGTTCAGTCGGCACAAAACTGCATTTTGACAACCGATTCGTCGATGACACAACTAGAATTCGGTGAAAAAATAATCAGAATATCTGCGGCTAACAATGTGGAAGCTCTCCTATTGCGGGAGATTTTACGTTGTCAACTCCGTGTGCCGAAGCAGTAAAGCTAATAATCTCTATGATGGGAGTGAGACTAATTCCACGGTGATAAGAGCAGAGCTTCGCACATGTTTTTAAATGTCGGTATGATAACAGATTCTCCCTAACTGTGGATGGATTCTGACAACCACAATTCACGAAGGAGATCGCCTAGAGTATTGATTAGGATTTGGACACCTTCCTAGAACAAAACAGGCGCACGACATAGGGCCAGCAGCCTTGAATTGTTTGGTGGATTCAATAAATGCTTTAATTTCTGAATCATTAGGGGATCTACGCTAACAGGCCAAGAATCATACTGCTTCAAATGAGCCAATGAATCCGTTGCAGTCAAAGCTACCAATGTGCTCTAAAAGCGTTTGCAGAATTTCGGAATTATCACCAAAACATCACATTATAAGCGTCGTCTAGAGCAGAGATCCAGCTATCCGTTTTAAACCTGATGTCATGATTGTTACTTGTTTGTTCTATACACCTTTTGCATACAGTTACTAAACTTTCATATTTACATTTCAGCTCATGTACTCTCGTTCTAGATAAGTAAATTGTAACGTTGTAGAATCTGATCTGAATTGAGTTCAAAAGGAAGTCAGGTTAGTATAGAATAAGTTAGATAAATGCGTTGCGACAACTTTATATCCGCCCTAAAAATATTATTTATGCTAGATATATCTTGCAAACGTGCAAACAAGAACCTAACCAAGACGTTGATCAGTTTGTGCTAAAACTAAAGTCTTTGGCCAAGGATTGTGAATTCAAAACTGTCACTGCAGTGGAATATCAAAACGAATGTATCCGAGATGCTGTGATAAACGGAATTCAGTCCTCTTCTATTCGCGAAATACTGTTGGCGCAGTCGGAACTCAGTCTAGACGGAGCACACAGACTTGCGAGATCTCTTGAATGAGCTCACAAACATTCTCAGTCGTATACAGGTAATCAGTCCTTCTCATGTTCAGCGATCCCATCCACACAACAGAAACCGGCCGAGCCCTCACCACAGTCTAATCTGTGTGGCGATCATACCACTGCTTTATCAACATCCATGCAAACTTGTTATTTCTGTGGTTATACCCGACATCCTCGTTCAAAATGCCCTGCACGAGAATCAGTGTGCAATCTTTGTGGCAAAAGAGGTCATTTTCAGCGCGTATGCCGTTCGAAAACTAGACTCAATCACCATACAAACTGCGCGTTGATGCCAGTTTTATCATCTATGTCTGTTGCCGCTGCACCTGCTTGCTTATCCCGCACTATCACAACTGTTGAAATCAACGGAATTTCCCTCCGTGCTCTTGTCGATACTGGGAGTTCTTGTAGTTTTATCAGCTCTAACATAGTAAATTCATACAATTGGAAAGTTTACCCAAGCTTTTCAGTGGTCAAAATGGCGTCTATGACACTCTCTTGTCGAACGATGGGTTATTGTTCTGTATCCATTCAATACGGATGTGCCCTATATAAAAATTTCAAACTATTCGTACTACCTAATCTCTGCACTGAAGTCCTATTTGGACATGACTTCCTTGGTCTGCACTCCAAGATCGAAATTCCATTCGGTGGTGATCGTGATGCATTTACCCTCTGCGGCTTGACTGCTGCAAGCGTTGAATCTCCCTCACTCTTTACGAACTTGTCGCCAGCTTGCAAGCCTATTGCAACCAAATCGAGAAGACATTGCCCAGATGATGAACAATTCATAAGAATTGAAGTTGACCGCTTGTTGCAAGAAGGCATAATTGAGTATTCAACGTCACCATGGAGAGCCCAAGTGCTTATCACAAAGAATACGAACCACAAACGTCGAATGGTCGTGGATTACAGTCAGACCATCAATCAGTTTACATATTTGGATGCGTACCCATTGCCGCGTCTTGATAAAATGATTGAAGAGATCTCACGCTTCGGAATTTATAGTACTTTGGACCTTTTATCTGCTTACCATCAAATTCCGATAGCTGCAACCGACCGTCCATATACCGCTTTTGAAGCTTCTGGTAGCTTATTCCAGTTTTGCCGCATACCGTTTGGTGTTACAAATGGTGTAGCATGTTTTCAACGCGCTATTGACGGCATCATTAAGTCCGAAAATTTGAAAAACACTATGCCTACATAGACAATGTCACGGTTTGTGGTAACACTCAGGAGGAGCATGATGCTCATTTCGAGTCGTTCATGAAAGCTACAAGGAAGTATGGAATAACACTTAATGATAGTAAGACTGTCACCGCCGCCAAGGAGATCTGTCTCTTGGGTTACAAGGTTTCCAAAGGTGTGATTAGACCTGACCCAGAACGTATGGAACCTATTCGTAAACTACCACCCCCACGTAACGCTAAAGAATTGCAACGCGTGATTGGAATGTTTGCTTACTACTCTCATTGGATACCTACGTTTTCTGACAAAATAAATAAACTGGTCAAAAACAAACATTCCCTCTACCTGACGACGTCCATTCAACCTTTGAAAATCTGAAAAGCGAACTTGAATGTGCCATACTTATTACGATAGACTATAATGAACCATTGGTCATCGAAACAGATGCTTCTGATGTCGCCATTGCCGCTTCTCTTAGCCAAAACCATAAACCCATTGCCTTTTTCTCGAGGACACTCAATCCTAGCGAAAAAAAATCACTCGGCTGTAGAGAAGGAAGCATACG
>JACCGJ010005314.1:0-15610 GCA_013407085.1 Atriophallophorus winterbourni | reverse complement strand
AAAAACCGATACAACTAATCAACTTCTTTTTTAACAGATATCGCTTGTACCATGCAGGCGCACTGTCGAAATCCCAAGGACGTGTCTTGTTTAGATCATCTCACCTGCCGTCTCAGACATATTGACAGCGAAGGTATGTTGAACATGCTCAGAAAACACCTCAAGTTTGGTAGACACCAGATTCATTTTCTTCAATTCAAATAAATTTAATTTTAATTTTCGATAAATGCATATTGTTGTTGGCCTCCTTCGGTCCATGTCGACCATGAATGTACATCACAATCGCATTAATTTTCATGTTTTACAGCTTTTTGAATGACTAAACAGTCCGATTCGGGATGAACAATCTCTCCCGCAGCGCTTGCAACGATGGTCAGAACTCTGTTGTAGGGCGTCAGTTACACGCCAGCAGCGTGATCTGCGTTCAGCAGCCAAGAGCTGTATCTGCTCCTCTCCATCTTGCAGACGACGCTCTACACAATGATCGTAATGTGAGAGGTCAAGAGCAAGTTCTTCACAGCTCTCGGGGTCAATGCCAAAAGCTTTCATGTCTCTTTTGCAAACGTCTTTGTACCGCAAGTGCGGTCTGCCCAATGGTCGACTTCCTAATTGCAACTCACCATAGAGTATATCTTTCGGAATACGATCATTTTCCATTCTGTAGACATGACCAAGCCACCGCAGGCGGCGCTGTCTCAATAGGGTGAACATGCTCTGTAGACCAGCTTTGAAAAGCACTTCAGAGTTAGTCAATCTGTCCCTCCACGATATGTTCAAGATACGGCGGATGCTTCGTAGATGGAAAGCATTCACCATCCATTCTTGTGTTGCGTGGGTGGTCCAGGTTTCACTGCCGTACAGAAAGCATTCAGTACGCACGCTCTGTACACCATCATCTTTGTCCCCAAACACGAGAGTTTAATCGGGACAAAATGACAGCTGTTCTGCCAATCAATCAATCAATCTACGTGTCTAGCGAGAGGTTATCCGCAATGGTTTAACCAATATATGTGAAATCATGTACTGGTTCAAGCTGTCAGTTTCCAACAGTTATGATTGAAGGCGATACAGTCCCTTGACCAATGACTTTGGTCTTGCTCATGCTGATTGTTAGCCTAAAGCCTTTGCATGCATATATCTCTTCAGAAAACCATGAATGTAACAAGCGAAAACTGGATTCGGTTGTCTACAGAGCATTTGAGTTATTGGGTTAAAATGCAAATGGCAGAAATCATACTCGTTTACTTAGTGCTGTGACACATCCAGTTCCATGAGGTCAGGGTCAGGTCAAAGAGTCATCAAAACATCTCTGTAACATCTGCTGATTTGGTGAGTTACCCAAAACAATCGGGTAGATTTTTCGAAGTAAAACAAACTCGCACAGGAAAAAATCGTCTACAATTGAGTCGCGAGTGAGGGACAATCTTATACGAGGCCCGTAGATTAGATAAGCATTAAAATAGGTTATTCGCGGTAGTCAAAATATTGTAAACCAAAATCAAATCCCTTCGGAGACGGCGACGACGTGGATAATCCAATACGTTTAGAATTCAGAGTTCTTTTTCGTTGAGCATGTGAATAATTCGATGTATAATGGGCTGTATTTGTGAGTATCTTCCCGATTGGTTGTAAAGAACACTAAATTAGTAATCTTGACTCTAATTCCTCAAGGGGGTGGGGGTGATTAGATTGAAACAACATGAGCTTCGAAATCTTTATGCCAATGAATTACCGGCTCTCATCAAATGTAAGATCGTACTGTTCGCGGACGATATAAAAGTGTGGTCGAAGATCAGTAAGACGGCAGATTGCGAACTTCTTCAGAAGTATCTGGACAACCTCCAGGTTTGGTCCCTAAAATATCGCCTATTTTTCAATTTCCAAAAGTGTCACATATTAAACATTGGAAAATATGTGGAGTTCCAGTATTTTCTTGGAACACACAGCTTTTAATAGACCATGGATCAAAAGGACTTGGGTGTGTTAATAAGCAACACCCTAGGGATGTCGAGCCACTGCAACTCCGTCTATCGCAAAACATCACAGAAATTGTCACTCCTAAAGAGAATTTTCGGTAGGTTCTCGAAACAGACAATTTCCTGCATTATAAATACATATATAAGTCCCACGATGGAATATGCAGTTCAAGCATGGTCGCCATGGCTTAAAAAAGATGTTGCGACTTTGCAACGAATTTATCATCGAGCTACCAAATTTGTCACCGGACTCAGCCAGAAACCATACAATGAGCGAATCAAAACGCTAAATTTATTTGATTATCCACGTCGTCGTCTCCGAGGGGATTTGATTCTGGTTTACAATATTTTGAATACCGAAAATCACCCTCTACAATGCTTGTTGAATCTACGGAGCTCGCATAATTCCAAATGCTCTCACATTTACTCTAACTGTCCCTCACTCGAGACTCAACTGCAGACGACATTTTTTTACCGTGCGATTTTGTTTTACTTGGAACAATCTGCCAGATTATGTTGTAAATTCAACGAATCGGCAAACTTTCAAGAGAAGCCTTGCTGCCTTCTTGACCCTAAACCCGTGCATCGAAGAAAAGTATACATATTAACACCATGCATCTACATTTGTTATCCCACAAATCGAAAAGAATTTATGCCCTTTGGATTTTTAATTGATTCTTGAACTGCTCACTAAGCAAACTAATCCCATTTTTTGCTTGTTATAGTATTCGTTGTTGCCATATTATTCTGAAGTTTTTTGTAAAGCTATATGCTTTTTACACCATTAAAATTGAATTGAATTGAATTGAATTAATATTCAAATAGTTGTACGTGCGAATATCTATCTAAAACAGTTTGGCCTGATTTACTTAAAGTCGCATTTGAAACATTTTATAATAATTACTGCAAAGGTACTGCGGTTTCATGAATTTTTCATTTTGTATTCAACCAGTTGACCTAAAAGTTGTCTCCCAACGGGATAGCAGCCCCCTCGGCCCAATGCGACACATCTACCTGCCAACCTCAAACAATCATTCAAGTGGATCTCCAACGAACCTCCAAGATTTCAAACTCCACTCCTTGCGAATCTGGTTTCCCGCTGGCAAGCCGCTTATCGATCTTATGTCGCCACTGATGGAACGATCGATGGAAGATGAAGATTCCAAAAAAATAATGAAAGGGGTTTAACGTCCCAGAGAAAAGCTCTGTGTATATCCACATCGTGATTTAAAGCATAATATTATATTTAGGAATAAGTGTTGTACATAATACATTTTCAGTTTAAAAGTAAATCTTCCTCCATGATGGTATCAATGGTTCTCGTCGAACGTCTTGATTGTGGTTATATTGTAGTACTTTAACTACTTGTGAGTAATATATCGAAAATATTATGATCATTTCTGTAGGTCTGGCTTTAGGGAGTCCACATACGCTGGTTTGGTAATGGTCCTATTCCAAATATTTTTACCTGTGGACTGTTTATCTTTGGACTTACTATACAAAAACGAATAAATAAAAGAATAGAATGCTCTCGATGGTAGCCCTATGAGATGGGAAAAACCTGCTATTGTATACTCAACTAGCTGGCTTTGCGAGAAGCTTCACCTTCGTGCTTGGAAAGTGCAGTTATTGCACTGTTGTCAGTGAAACCTTGATCCCTTATAGAGTGCACTATTTCTGCTCATCAAACGACTAATGCGTATCTCTCTGGCTGAATCCCATTGTGTTACGATTTGATCTGCTGTGGATCTTGAACTCTTAACACGCTCTCGTAATTTACAATATTTTTCAACACTAACTGAATGTAACCGGGAATATAATAGTCCATTTAGTTGATAAATTAATTCAACAGGTTTAAAAAGACTTGATGCTGACAGGCATGTGTCTCGCTGAGTATCAGCCCGGTCTATCAACCCGAAATTCCCAACAAGACCAGTGTTATGGAAAATCCTCCGTCTTTATGGTATACCATCCAAGATAGTAAATCGTAAGTTTTATGCCAAGTCGCTCACAATGGAATGCTCACTGAGAAGTTTGAGGTTCGTACGGCAGTGAGGCAAGGATGTATCCTCTCACATATACACTTCTTCCTAACAATAGACTGGATTATGATACAGGTGACCGATGACAGCACAGCATGCATTCCATGGACTCCAGCGGGACTGCTAGAAGACCTGGACTATGCGGATGATATTGCCCTCTTGGCGTGCAAGATCAGTGACATCCAGAACAAGAGCGATCGACGATCAGAAATTGGCAAGACGGGGGCTTCAGAAATTAACGCTGGCAAATCGGAGGTAATGCGGAAGAATGTTCCGGAGCAACCACCACTGTTCGTGGACGGTCAACCGCTCAGTGAGGTTACAGATACAGTCTATCTTGGGAGCAAACTGACTGTCAACGGTGACTGTAAAGATGACTTCAGGAGAATGATCGGGACGGCGAACCAAGCATTCTGCATGCTGAATTCCATTTGGAACTCCCCCGCTCTCAGCATTAACACGAAGATCAGACTCTTCAAGAACAACGTTCTGAATGTGTTGCTGTATGCATCGGAATGCTGGAAGACGACCGCTGCCGTTGAGCGCAGAATGAACGTGTTTCAAACTAAGTGCTTGAGAAGGATTCTACGGATTTTTTGGCCACACACCATTTCAAATGGAGAGCTCCTGTGAAAAACTGGTCTGGAGGTGGTACCTACCGTAATCAAAAGACGACAGTGGAGATGGTTCGGTCATGTCTGCAGGATGGATCCCAGTTCGCATAGGAAGGTAGCCATTCACTGGCTTCCGCAGACCGGAACCACTGGCGTGGGGTAGTCTGCGCCTCATGTGCCACCCGGCACGGAGAGGACTAAGTGAGTGAGTGAGTGAATGCAATTTCGATTATGAGAATTTGAGCACAGCCTCTACAGCTGCCAGGCCTTCGTCTATAGCCAGCTTGTGTTGATAGCCTCCTTAAGTCGGTGTCGAATCTGTGTGTACATCATAAAAGCATGACCACAGCTTTCGCAAGTTTGATCTGCGCAATAAGCTGACTTCAAATCACCACAGACTATGTCTCTTGGAGTACGACTAGTTCTTAGTTAGAACACGTGATTAAGCCACCGTAGTAGGCGCTGTCTTAGTAGGATGAACATGCTCTATAGACCAGCTTTGGCAAGCTCTTCAACATTAGTCATTCTGTCTATCCACGATATGTTCAACATATGACGGATGCTTCGTAGATGGAAGGCATTCAGCTTCCGTTCGTGTCATGCGTAGGTGGTCCAGGTTTCACTGCCCTACAGTAAAGCATTTAGTACGCACGCGCTGTATACCATCATCTTTGTCTTCACAGTCAACTTGCGGTTACCCCAAACACGAGAGTTCAATCGGGACAAAATGACAGCTGTTCTGCCAATCCGCTTATCTATCTTCGTGTCTATCGAGAGGTTATCCGCAGTGACAGCGAATGTTTCAGTTCATGGAATCTATTGTTTTTAGCCCAGGCAATGCTCTAATGCTTGTCCATTTCCTGAGACACGCATGCTTATATGACCTTGAAATCTCGTGTGCACGAAGACAAAAAGTTGCGTCTCTCGATAGTGAACCCTAAAGTGTTAGGTTCACGAAGCATGCTGAGTTGTGTGCTGTGCCTGATTACTGATTTGTGATTGCAAGGCATTCGGGAGTTTTTAAGGCTGAATATCAGTGTGCACTAATAAAATCAGTTTATTCTTCAATCGATTGGAATATGTTTGGGACGATACGCCCCTAATCGATACCCAAGTATTTGGTAAGTGTGGATTCATGGATGCTACCAAGAATGAATGCAAGCGCGACGATTTCATTGTAATCCTGCTAGACAGAGGCAGATCGATCCGCGAAAACTACGCTGATTGAGTCAGTCGTTTTGATCTTACAGAAAGGACATCCGAAACGAATTTTTGATTCAATCTCGCTTCCAGCTTCGGTGGCATAGCCCAATCTGGCGCTCGGCACTGATCCGAAAGTAAATAGTTTTTATTCACATACGTTCTAGTTCATTATATTTTTGTTTTTATTCAAAAATAGCATTTGCTCCGTTATTTATGTACTTTTACGTATGTGGGCAGTCGTGTCAACTGACCTTGACCGTGTTCACTTGTATCAGATTGACGTGGATACACACTAGGAGGAAAATCGACCACTGATCCTGGTCATTCCCCCGAGACGTGACACACAGTAGGCGTACTATAGGCATTTTAGCGGTAAGGTCAACTCAGTGGTGGTGGGTTGACTACTACTTAATCATGTTCCCTGTCCTGACTATCACCCTTGGTCTGACGAAGCTTCTGTGTGTCAGAAGTGAAACGTTACCCAAAAACTACTCTAACCGATTGCACTCAAATTTCTTTGCATCGTTTGATACGCGTTTGAGACGGCGCGCCAGTTGTTAACAAACTTCGGCAGTGAGGTGACGCTTGTAGAATAATTCAGGCAGTTGAGGGTTAACGTTGAAGATTTCGATGCAATTGTTCTTACTTTTACTGAATGCAATTTCGATTGTGAGAATTTGAGCACAACCTCTGGAACCTTGAAAATGTCGATTGCTGGTCGAACGTCTTATCCACTGTACTACTGTGTCCCGAGTCAAAACTCCACTAAGAGTGAACAAGAAAAGCACTGTCTAGGCAATACGTACTTGGGTCATTCTAAGACCAAATTTGCAGTACCATTTTTATCCTCGAAGCTTTGTGTCAGCGTATGTTCGTTCACAAAATTCTCCTCAGAACAAATCTGTTTAGCTTGTGGTGCAAGACATTTCAAGCTCATCTTTTACATCTCAAGCAATGGCTTTAAGTTTCCGAAGATTTGATTGATTGGGTGTCCTTCGTGGATCAATCAATCGTCCACTTCCAATTTCGATCAATTCAATTCAAATTTAATGTTCTGAAAAGCATTTCGCTTTACAAAGCTTCACATAGTAATATGGGAACTACGCATAATATAGCAAGCAGCAAAACGGGATTTGGTTGCTTACGGAGCAGTTCAAGAATCAGGTAAAAATCCAAAGAGTAGAAATCTCTTCCCTTTTGCACATGTGTATCCATTGGATCAAAATGTATAATTTACGTTGATGGGGCAAAAAGACATCAAGACTTCTGATGAATATGTGTTGATTTTGTGAGTTTACAACATTAGGAGGTAAATTACTCCAAGTAAAAGAAATGTCATCTACTGTTAAGTTAGGAGTGAGGGTCAGTTACAGTCAACGTGCAAGCTCTTGTCTAATGCGAGGGCTCAATCATTGACTCTAACTGTCCCAAACTCGCGACTCAAACGTTGAATTTTATCCTTTGGTTCCAAAGGTTGTCCAAAGGTTGTCATAGCCGGGGATGGCAGTGGGGATAAGCTCCCACTGTTTATAAAATGCTCCCATATAGCATGCGTCTCAAATAGCCTCTGACAACCAAGTCCAGCTTCTGGCCTGCACGAGTGGCTCCCCGAGCCCGGCGGAACTGCTTCTACCAACAGGAGAAGGGGCGAGGGCGAGTGACTGGCGCCTGAAAACCAGTTTGCTTCGGGCAGATGGAGCTCGTTAGCCTGGGAGGGCATTTCATCTAAGGGAAGGAAAACCCTGATTTTAAACCTCCGCTGCCTTGCGGGATACCCGATCGCGGGAAAGGCTTCGGGAGAAAAACCTGAGGAAAAATCTGGAACAGAGTCTAGTAGACGGTTAGTTGGTGCACACCACCTCTTTCTGGCAACTCCGTGCTGCCTTTGCAGGTCGCACTTGTTGTGCAAAGGCTAGAGAAGCTGACTCGAACAAACGCCGAGTGCTGCTGGGACGCCGCTTTGACCATATTCCCAAGAGTCTTCATTGAATCCGACTTAACCTCCAGGAGGAGATAGTCGCACAAAAGTAAGTACTCCCGACTCAAACGTTGAATTTTATTCTTTCACTAGAACTTTCTATTTTCCGTCTTTAATAACTTATCGGTATGAGTGTCCACCGAGTGTACCCTGACAGAGGAGTAATTGTTTGTTTAGGAACAAAGATCACATTCGAACATTTACCTAAAATAACCTTGGTAACCATGTTCCATACTACCTCACACAGCGGATGGTATACCCAGAGTCACATGTAGAAAAAAGGCGATCATTTTTCTTAAAAGCACCTTTCCAGCTCAACTCTACATTCAGCATTCAAGAAGAAAAACGCTAGCATGTATAGTTTGCTTGCGCAAGTTCTTTTGCAAAAGGACATGGACCTCGTGAATCCTGCTCATGTCGTTTCGAGAAAGTTGACGACATTCACAGGCTCACTAATTTAATGGTGAGTGTTCATTTTATTTTGTATAACCTCGCATGGATCAGTTAAGGAGAATTCTTGAGACCGTCTCGTGTATCAACTAAAGGTATATGAATGAGGGTGAATCCACATTGCGCTGAAAATTGAAATACGGGAATCAGGATACGTCGTGGCCGTCTGTGATTCCGACAACGCTGTATTATCCAATCAAACCGTAGGAATGGGGGTTTTACTTCGGTTTTCTCAGCAGGAAGCGGGGTGTGTCAAGATGATGTACTAGACTGTCGCAACTGGGTATAACGGGAAAGACGGTTTATATACCATTCTAAAAATAAAAAGCTCAGATGGGACTCGAACCTCGAACCCACCAATTGTTGGTCGAATATCTTATCCACTGTACTACTGTGTCTGGGTTAAATCACTACTAACAGTGAACCTGAATACCACTTTGAAGGCGTACGTGTTCGACGGCCGGATTGTGAACTTCACGGAGCTTCAACACTTTCTAATGGTGTTCTACGGACAACATTCACAGTAAGATGTATTTCTGTCCAGTCTAGAGAAAATAACACGGGTTGCACACTGACATAGGCATCATTCAACACTTGAAATTGGAGCGTTTGTACTACAAATGCATTTGCAAATAGAAATCTCTCGACTATGACTCTACAAGAACAAGTGAATCCGCTGTTGACTGCAAACCTCGAAGTTACAGCATCATTTTCATGATTGGAAGGATCAGATGAAGCTTCGAGAAAGTGCAAAAATCTCTCTTTACAGATCACTCTGTATATGTTGGATGTTTGTGTACCTTGTTAACGACGGAAAATTGACTTTTTTTTAAAGATCTACTTGATGATGAGTTGAAATAAATGGAAGTCAACCATGGGGCAGACCGCACTTGCGTTACAAAGACGTGTGTCAAAGAGATATGAAAGCACTCCGCATTGACTCTACGCGTTCGAAAGATGTTACAGCTTCAAGTATCTTGGCGTAACAATATCTGACAATCTTAGCTGGACCAAACATGTAACAAATTATATATAACAAATTTATATAGGTGCGCCAAATACACTTCGCCTTCGTTCTCTCTCCACACCACTAAACGTTATTCAACATTTTGTGTTTTCTTGCATCATTCAACACCTCCTTCACGCTTCCCCCGTAATTTTTCCTCGCCTTTTGGAAAAGGATTTTATGATTATCAGAAGAAGTATTAGGCTGATCTCAAGATTGAGTTGTGTTTCTGCGGATGACGTTCGAGACATTATTGTTGATCGTCACTTTCGTGAATGCAACAGGTTCATCGCAACTATTTCTACTGATTGTTTACATCCACTTAACAAAATCCTTGCTTCTTGTGAATGTTTTTCCTCCACCCGAAGTTACTATGTTATTCCCTATTCGAGTACTAACAAATATAGAAACTCTTGGCTCGATACATGGTTGATCAGTCGAAAGCTGTTGTGAAGTTAAAGAAGCGCTTGACAATTTTTTAAATGACCCTGAGATGTTCCATTTATTTTTCAATTTTTATTTTTCTAATTCCCCTCATATCTGTCTAGCCTATGGTAACCTGACACTTTATTATCCTAAGTGTAATTTCACTGTGCTGCACTTTATACATTTTATTATGTTTGAATTTTGTGGAGATATTAATTTATTTGCTGAAAATTCGTGTACACGAATAATGTCATTTTGTTCTTCTTCTTCTTCTACTTGGCAAGAACTTGCTCTTGACCGATCACGTTGGAGATATTATTTCAAGCGTCGTATACAATCTGGGGAGGAGCAGATACAGCTATTGTCTGTTAAACACAGATCACTCCGACAGCGTGCAACGGTCGCCCAAAGACCCAGTGGTAACTCTCGCTGCGAGCGCCGTGGAGAGATTGCCACTCACAAATCACATTGTTAAGTCATGTTAAAAGCTGTGGAACATGGAAAAATTATCCACTTGTGATGTTCCAAGGTGGCCAACAAAACCACATGTCCAAATTAGTCTTACTGAAACGTGCCGTTCAAATGTGTGTATATAAAGTAAAGTTCTGCAGATTCATGTACTCGGTTAGAAACAAATAATGACGGGGAATTTCATCTTGATTCGTTGTTCATATTAATATTATTCCAAAACATTATCACCTGATTCTCGGATTACATTCGCATTTCGAGAATAAATCATTTATAACCATCCGTTTTTCAGCCAACATACAAGAAATCAATAAATGAAAATACACACCATAATCGAATGTACAATATTTTACAGCCTCAAAACCAGTAAAAGACGTCAATGAGTGCATTATCGCAATTTCAAATCCAGCAGATTTTTTTCTAAATTATTTCGTTGTAAAATGATTTGTTCGGCTCAAACTTCCCCTTCCATCTCGTTTGCATCGTTTGAATTGCCGCGTGCAGGTTCGACCCGTTTGATCATTAATTTCTATACAGTTAAACAAAATGTCATGATTGAAAAATATCAGTTTATCAGGGATAACATATTTAAAATTAACATATGTTAACTATTTAGGATTAAATAGAATATCACTCTCACTATCACATCTGACTTTAATTTTGATAATCCAATTATTATTTGTTTTAATGAGAATTTAACAATCGTGTCATATTTAAATATTTGCGTGGAAATTATTGGCCAGCTTAATAAGCGAATAAACCTATCTGCTTCTAATTGATTGGCCAGGATAAATGATTCGTTGTATTACCAACCAATTAGAACACGCGTATTAATCAACTAATAGGACCAGCATTTCAAACTCTTCTTTGATTGGTCACGATTTCAACCAATGGAAAGGACGGATTTAATTTAATGAAATGAGACTCAGTCATAGACATCGTAAAAGATCTTAAAATAATGAGGTTTAAGTTAAATAAAATTAATTAATTTCGAATGAATAGTTGCCTAAAAATGGTCGCAAGCTTCCAGAAGTCGAGAAGGTTTGTTTTCATGAAATATGAACGGATTGAGAAACATGGGTTTTACCTGATTTCACAATAGAAACGAGTGAATATAATGAATTGTATGCCTATGAAAGAAGGCTAAGGTAACAAGAGATATAACTTGAGCAGAAGACTATGGTTGCCAAATATGATCGGTAATAATTCGCTTTTCGAAAGAATTGCATTTGAATGGTGTGATTGATATCATCTGGAAAATAAGAAGATATACAGCGTAATCCCCAAACAAATGATATGACAGTCGACAATATCGGTCGACTAGGGCTTGTATTGTACCGCTTGGCTCGAAATCGACGTCTAAATCAGATTGAAGTGAAATCCGGGACAGTAATGCTTGAGAAGCCGTGTTGTAAATGTAAATGTAAATTACAACGTGATTAATGAAAACATAATTTAAATGAGGTACACAACCGATAAGGAACGAAGAAAACAAACGAATAAATTTAAAAGTGTTCTGAAAATGACGTTTTTAATGTATTGGGATATAAGAGTAGCATCTTTTGGCATCATTATGACAAGTCGAATAAGCAAAATTAGTCAATGTTGCCCGTCGAGAGTTTAGTTTTAAAAGTACTCTATCACCATGAACCGACATCTTGATGCCTCGAACAAAAGATTGGATTCCTTACCCTATCAGATAAACTTTTTTATTTTATTCCGCAAAACTAAAATTGTGATTTTACAAAGATTGCCTACTCATTTTATTTAAGTAGTCGGTTGAATAAAAGTAGCAAACAAACTCGTACCTTTAGCTCGATCAGGTGGCATTCGATTGAGTCCAGTTGTTGTTGGAACGCGTCTTGTCTCAACGTGATTTCCGCGACATTCTCAAATACGTTCGTTTGTAGCTGAAGTTGCAATCAAATTTGATTAAGTCAATATGTTGATGATAAAAAATGATGGTTTCAGGATGTTTACATATTCTGGGTCAGAAATTATTAAAAATGGAGCTTCACAGTGCTTACGTGTCTAACTTGAGCAAACATTTTAGTAAACTTGAAGCAATACCGACCTGAGAGATAATAACAGTATTTTATTAGTTGATGTATACCGAAACACCAGCAACTGAACGTCCTGTAACTTCTAATCGAGCATGCCCCAGTTTTCAAATACCTCGGCTCCAGTATGTTACTTAATGGTCTAGCGAAAGATATAGGGAATTTGAGCATGGTGGTTCTTTGATGAACATTTGGCGCAAGCCACGGGACAAAGGCCTCGGGAATACATACAAAGCGTACCAAGAAACATAAACATGTACGGCTTCTGAAGGGTAAAATGGAAACTGAGATCGTACGATGTACAATCTATGATAGGTTTATAAACATTAGTGGTCTGAAAGCACAAGCCTGATACAGGCAAAGTGCCGAACAGCAGAGACTGCACGTCGGCTAAGATACTGTCAGGTTGCCCATGCCTAGACAGAGGATGGGAATAAAAATGGTAGTGAGACTCCAGCGTGTTTCAGCATGCAGCTCACTACCGACGGCCAATAAATTTTGGACGATGTTGGCCGCACAGCACAGAAGCATTGGTACCTTTTGATAATCTTGGGCGTTCGGTATTCTGACCGAGTATCTTACGCTGCCGTTCGGGTCGTCGTAAACTAATACATTCGCTTGTTGTTCACATCCATAAGCCAAGATTGGACGCGTCCAGTCCAGAAATCAGTCTCAGCGACTCCAAACGTCAGGCTATAAACTATGTAGAAGAACGACGTAAATGCCTTAGGGCTACTTAACGTCTACGGCTTTTGAAGGTGAAAAGGCGACTGGTTCAATTATCTTTCGCTCTTTCGATCGAAGTGCATGGGTTGTGTTTTGATTTGAGACATCAATGAATCCCCAACAAATCCGCTCGTATCGCCAACGGCAAATAAGCAAAATAAAAAGTCATTTTTCCCTTATTCTGTTTTGTTACAAACCACTACACATACCATGATATTTTAGCATTGACTTCCTGTTTATTAACAATACGTGGCTCGGTTTTGCACTAGATTCATCTCTGTCGACTGCACTATCACATAACAATACATCCAAGTGCACGCGTTGAACATAGGCCAATGTCTGTTCTAGGTAACCATGGACTTGCGTGTTCATTGGCTCAGTCAACACGCACTCATTTTCAGAACACCTTTGACTGATTTCCGGGTGTTGTATAGACAGTGAGTGAACTATCGATTAATCACCAATTAAGATCGATTGTGAGTTCAAATTATGATTTTCACTCATTGTGTGAGAGTCACTCGCTCCCTGACTTTGTGATATTCATTGCATCCAGTCAATACACCAGTTCCGTTACGGTTGTGTTCTGTCGAACCCACGACTGGGCCAAAAGTTGCACATCGCAGATAAAACTCCAGGTTGACTCCAGGTTTCATTAGGTTGGTATCGAATCAGAGATATAGTGATAAGTGTTACTCACAAGCTTTGGCATTGTGTGTAGGCAAAAGAAAAAGCAATACGCAACGAGAAGACCGGTGATGCAATCGCACGCCTGTGATAATTCGTGTTTCTAGAAAATCCCTTTTTTCCGGGGAATTTCATGATGAAGGTTTGAGAGAAAATAACCACAGAAACACGTTTGAATGGACAGCATCAGCAGCGATTCGTCAATCTGTGGAGAGGGCTTAACCATCTAGATCGAGGTGACAATTGAGGACAGAGACATTTCAGGATTGCGTTGTGATTACGTAATTTTTCCCGTACAACTAAGAGGTGTATCTATTTATTTGTCCTGTGCATTATAAACACATTTTACCTATTGGGTTTCTCTTATGGTTTCGGAATTCGGGTTTGTAAGCCAGGAAAAATAAAAACAGGAGAACTTAAGGCTGATTCGCGAAACAAAATTGAGTAGCTGTGTTGCGCACGCAGGGGGGGTATGTGGTTGACGTTATATTGCTGACGCCAGACCAGATGTTGACCGTTTGCTACAGATTGAGTGATGACCTGAGATGTTGGAATAATGAACCGGAAGTGTGAATCGGCAGAAGTTTGTGTGATTCAAGCAATGTGAACAAGGTTTCATACACAACCGCATGAACCTTTCATACTTCCACGGCTAGGCAGACGTCTTGGTGTATCGGTTGTTTTGGCATCCCTGGATGTACATCACAGTAGCATGAATTTTCATGTTCGACAGCTTTTTAAATGACTAAACATTCTGATTCGGGTAGAACAATCTCTCCCGCAGCGCTTGCAGCGATAGTCAGAACTCGGGTGTAGGGCGTCAGTTGCACGCCAGCAGCGTGATCTGTGTTCAGCATCCAGGAGCTGTATCTGCTCCTCCCCTGCTTGCAGACAACGTTTTACACACTGTCTCCAATGTGAGCGGTCAACAGCAAGTTCTTCTCAACTCGCGGGGTCAATGCAAAGAGTTTTCATATCACTTATTAACGGATGATTGCTAATGTGAAAATTATCATTTGCACATATGCAGAGAATGTTAGTTGGTACAAAAGTAACAATAAGGTAAGTTTTCTAAATATTGTTGCTAACCACTCCGTCTACTGACCTCGATAACACGTAGAGCCGTGATGTTTTCATCGATTCCTTAGCGTGAACCCATAAATTTGGGCAGAGGGATAACCTGCATATTCTCCATATAACTAGTTTCCCTGTTCAATAGGGTACCAATTTTTCACCCAAATATTGCGGGTTAAAGTAGTGTGTACATGTCTGAAATACACTAAACCTTGAATGTTTTTTGAACAAAGATTAGTTTAATAGCTCATACTTGTCCGCCTAATATGATGGCGAAGGAGTAAGAGCCGACTTTTGGTTCCCATCTACGTTTCTCTCGAAAAAATAAATCACTTGTTACATATCCCTATATATCCTCCCACCAGAGAAAGGCTTTCATTTTCAAACTAATAAAACGAATCAATTTGGCGCCACTCTCAATACATCACAATAAAACAAACAGCAATAACAGAAATGACGAAAACTCACTTTTGCCAAATCAATCAACGAGTCCGCCTTTTCCTGTAATTCCCGTTGTTTCACTTTGATCGACCGGAGGCTACCGAAATGAGGAGTAATTTTGTCGCTTAGCAACCAAATACCGAATGTCATGTTTGACAAATAAGCAGAGATTTATATCTACCGATTTTGCATGAATTCCATGTGATGGGAACGTTTTGTTTTGAATTATGGGTTATCAATGAGGCAGTAGCTAACAGAAAACCGGAATTCCACCTTCCTAAATACTCTATCATTAGTAAGAATTCTTGAAAATCTATTACCAGTTGAAATAAATAAACAGTTCTGGGTCAATCAGGAGGTTTGTGGAAAAAATCCCAACTTTCTGAACCTCATGTGTACTAATTTAAAAGGTACAACTGCTTGAAAGTGCGACTTTTTATTTGACCAATCAAATTTGAGCTG
>JACCGJ010005313.1:0-19946 GCA_013407085.1 Atriophallophorus winterbourni | reverse complement strand
GTGAATAAAAACTATTTACCGTCGCAGTAGTACCGAGCGCCAGATTGTGGAGATTTCTACCCCATCCCCCTTATTGACTGCCAGTGGACCTGCCTTCGCAATTTCGACCGCCTCCGCATGTAGGCGTTCGCTATACGGTTTAATACCGCGTCTTAATATTTCCACATTGTCTAGATCGACGCTGTGGCCCGTATCTAAAATGTGCTCCGCCAAGGCGGAATCACGAATAAAGTATTGATTATCCCTCGCATCCCGGGGCTGTTTCCGGACACTTTTTATGTGTTCTTTGATTCTAGTGTGAATTTCCCTGGAAGACTGCCTTATGTAAACACCCGAAGAGTGCTTACAGTTGATTCTGTAGATGCTTTTCGTAACATTAGACAAAGGCTTCTTATCCTTGAGGTGCCTCAGAACCGAACGGATAGATTTCCCTTTCTTATAAGTTACGCGTATGGCCGCCTGGTTCAAGATTCTATGTATCGCTTCAGATGAGCATTTTACATACGGTATACAAACTGTATCCCGCCAATTTTTCTCAGATTTTTCGGATGGGTATTTTACCTTCATCAATTGGCGTTTTACAAAACTTTTTGAATAACCGTGGTCTATGAGCCTTTGGCTCGCTTCACAGTGTGCCTGTTTTCGCTCCCTTTCGTCGCTGCACCGGTGTTCTATCTTATGGAAAATGGAACAAGCTATGGAACTGAAGACCTGTCTTGGATGAGCGAAAATGCATCGTTGTACAGCATCTGTATCGATCGGTTTCCGATAGACAGAACTCAGAACTCAGAAAGTTTTATGGTAGAAAAAGCAGTAAGCTTAACAATAACCATAGGATGACTAGGTATATGGAATATATAAAAATATATATAAAATATCTCAAAAATTAATAGGGACAGTCACATAACGCATGGTTCGTCATAAACTCATCGAGCTTGTAAGCGAAAACCTCAACAGATTCTGATCGTGTGATTTCTTCAGGCAAATAGTTCCAAGTGAAACAAATTCTTACCGAGAAAAAAGTTACGACGAATATCCAATCGAGAATACGAAATGCTTAAAGCCTTTGAATGTGTTCGTGTTCGAGTAAGGCCATTGGGATTTAGCAAGTGTTTAAGGGGATGGTTTTCAGTATGCAGGATTTTGAATGTCAACAGGAGGTCACTACGTATCCGTCATTGGGTAAAATCGTGTAGGTTCTGTTTTAACATTCAAGATTCAAGAAGATTCAAGAATTTATGGTCACAAAAAGCACATAGCTTCACAATTACCATATCATAGTAAATATGCGTTCAATAAGAGGTATAAAAAAATCAATTATACGATGTCACTGGAGTCAATTAATATGCTTACCCTGAGTCAATACACAGTCATCGTCAAATCGTTAAGTAACAAATAATTGTCCAAGGTACGAGTGAATGTTTGGATACAGGGAGAGGTGATAATTGCTTCGGGAAGGGCATTCCACGGCAAACAGACACGTACCGAATAGAAATATCGGCGACAATTAGTACGGGAATGGGGAATTTGTAGTGCCGCTGAGTGGTTACGTGTAATTCCTGATTCACGGTATTTGAACAAATGTTTGAGTGGATGATCTGGAGTATTCAATATTTTGTAAGTAATGATAACGTCACTTCGAAGTTTACGTTGAAGGGGAGTGGGGAGCTTTAGCTTTTTCAACCTTTCCTCGTATATACGGTCTCGAAAACCACGCACAAGTTTAGTTGCACGATGATATATCCTGTCAAGCAAGAATATATCTTTTTTCATCCACGGAGTCCATGCTTGCATGCATGTTCCATTGTGGGAATTAAGTAGGTTTTCTTGATGGTTGGCAACGTTACAGGCGTAAAGGTTCTGAAGATCCGTCGAAGCATACCTAGAAGCTTTGAAGCACGCTTGTGAATGACCTCACAATGCACGCTGTTTTTAGGCTGCCACATATCCAGACTCCAAGATCCTTCTCCGATTCGGTCCAGCTCAAAATCGTCTGCCCAAAGTGATATTCGTACTGAAAGGACTTAACGATTTGCAGTAACTTGCATTTTTGAAAATTGAACGGCAGTTTATTTCTAACTGACCATTCGTGTAGTGCATCTAAATCGCTTTGCAGTTTTACGCAGTCTGCAGTTGATTTTATTCGCATCCAGAGTTTAACATTATCCGGAAAAAGAACTACCTTGCATGAGAGCGTCTCAGGTAAATCATTGATGTAAACTAAGAAAAGCACTGGTCCGAGAACGGAACCTTGCGGTACACCACTGGAGGTATTAGTGGCTCGTGATTGTACCCCGTTAACTCGAACGGTTGCCTTGTGCCCATTGAGGTAGCTTTCGAACCATACGAGTAGCTGCCCGTCAATATCAATCTGTTTCAGCTTTTGTAGCAACAGCAAGTGATCAACTCTGTCGAAAGCTTTCGACATATCCAGATAGCACGCGTGCACACTGTCTCCTGCGTCAACCGTTTGGGTCCAATCGTTTAATACCGTCAGCAAGTTTGTCAAGCATGAGCGAGCTTTACGAAACCCATGCTGGGCGACAGATAGTATATTTCGTGATTCCAAGTGATGAACTATATTTTTCGTCACTATGCGCTCCATAACTTTGGATATCACGGGGAGTAGGGTGACAGGACGGTAGTTCGCGGGATCTGAACGGCTACCACCCTTATAAATTGGTGAAATTACCCCTGTCTTCCACTCTGTTGGCACCGCTCCTTCGGTTAGGGAATGTTGGAACAATTGGCATAGTGGTTCACACAGCTGCTGGTTACAGGATTTTAGTAGTGCTGGTGTTATTCCATCGGCTCCAGGAGATTTCATAGGGTCCAGTCGACACAAGTGTCTTCGTATAATCGCTGAATTATTCTCATTATCATTCAGTTGTTGAGATACAATCGATGTCAGTAAATTCTCATTCGTCCTGACCGTTATCGGGCTAAGCACATTTGCATAAAATTGAGCGAGAGTATCAGCGATGGTAATATTGTTTGTGAAAGGCAAATTTCTGTACCGGGAGACCAACTTTGTAGCACGATGATAAATCCTGTCGAGTAGTTCGATATCCTTCCTCAGCCATGGTGCCCAGGCTTGGATGGGATATTCCATAACAGGACGTATATAAGTATTAATTACCCGGGGTAGGGTTTCGGGCTTAAAAATCCTGAATATTCTTTTGAGAAGACACAAGATACGGCAAGCTTTATTGTACACTATCCTGCAATGATTTCCAGACTTAAGGTTAAACGAAACCCAGATACCCAGATCTTTTTCTGCTGTGGTCCAGACGAGATCTTGCGTGCCAAGCTGATACGTGTGGTGCAGAGATTTTCCAAGCTGCAGCATTTTACATTTTGCAGGGTTAAATGGTGACTCATTTAACTGGGACCAACGAAATAAGGTGCACAGATCCCGTTGTAATGCCGTACAGTCATTACCAGACCTGACACGTTTCCATATTTTAATATCATCGGCAAATAGTATCAAGTTGCATCCAATATCCTCTACTATATCGTTCATATACACCAAGAATAGAAGAGGTCCAAGCACCGAGCCTTGCGAAACTCCACTCGTGACGTCTATTTTTCTAGATAAGGTGCAGCCAACGCGATCTTGGACGTGTCTATCAGTAAGATAGTCCCTTATCCAATTCAGCAATATTCTCGTTATTCCATAGGATTCGAGCTTTTTAATTAAGATGTCATGGTTGACTCTATCGAAAGCTTTGGAAATATCGATGTAGCAAGCATGTACAGCCTCACCTTCGTCTAGTGCATTGGTCCAATCCTAGAACGTGGTAAGAAGGTTAGATAAAAAGCAACGACCTCTTCGAAAACCGTGTTGTGCTGCGTTCAAAATATTTTGGTTTTCAAAATGTTCTCTTATGCGTGCAGTCACAATGCGTTCCATTAATTTGGAGATCACTGGAAGGTGCACGGATGTGCAATCGTGCAGTATTTCTGTGCTGTGCGGCTAACATCGTGCTAAATTGATTGGCCAACGGTAGTGAGCTGCATGCGAGTACACGCTGGAGTCTCACTACCATTTCTATTTCTATTTACCCCCTCATATCTGTCTAGGCCTGGGCAACCTGACAGTATCTGAGCCCACGTGCAGTCTCTGACTGTGCGGCACTTTGCCTGGATCAGACTTGTGCTTTCATACAGATCACTGAAAGTAACGTTACCGGTCTATAGTTTGCTGTGTCTGAACGGCTATCGCCTTTATAAATAGGAGTTATCATCCCTGCTTTCCATTGCGGTGGTATTTTTCCTTCAGTTCAGTTCAGTTCAGTTTGCACAGGACAGTATGTGGCTAACAAGCCAATCGAGCGTCCAGAATTTCTTTCGGTGGAAAGCTGCAGAGAAGCACCCACCACTGCCAAAACGTTTATTCTTTTTATCTATTTGAAATCTTCGCCGATCGCGAAGCCTAGAGATTATCCGGGTTGAACTTAGGAAGCACCGCGTTATATCTGATGCTGGAAAAAGAAAAAGCAGTTTCTTTTCACGAGCACGGTAATAGGTCAGCTGAAGTAGCATTGTGTATAATAAAATAAAAAACACAGAGAACTCTAGCCCTCACTTTATTTACGGGATAACGCTAAAAGATGAAAAACCTAAGCTTGTAAAGCAATTAAGGAGAGTATTCAGGAAACAACTTACCCCAGTTGCGGTCCAAACCCTGCTTAAAACTAGACACGGTACTGCAGGATATAAGTTCTTCTGGAAGAATGTTCCAGAAGTTAACAACCCTGAGGCTGAAAAAGTGTTTCCTGGAGTCTAGCCGACATCGTTTCTTAGCAATTTTAAGTGAGTGGCCCCGGGTGCCCAGCTCGGGGCTTAAGGTAAAGAAGTCGTTCATTTGCACGCCACTCAAACCCTTCAAGATCTTAAAGGTTTCTATTAAGTCACCTCTTAAACGACGGCGCCTAAGGGAGAAAAAATCGAGAGACATTAGGCGCACAGCGTACGGTTTCCCTCGCTGACCTTCAATCATGCGAGTTGCGAGGCGCTGTACACTTTCAAGTCGAAGGATGTCCTTTTTGTAGGGAGGACACCACGCCTGAACACAGTATCTAAGATGCGGCCGAACTAATGCCTTGTACAGTGGCAGGAATACATCGGGTCTTCTGCTCGATAGCACTGATTTCAGCCGAAAAAGTACCTTGCGTGCACGCTGAGCCGCAGCGGCACATTGGTCCTCCCATTTGAAGTCAGCCCTAACTAGTACACCCAAATCCTTAACACACTGTGTGGCGTTAACACTGAGGGAATTCCCCGCCACCTGGACCGAAATCTTATCAACCAGTGTTGACAAGAGTTGGCTCTTATTTAAGTTTCAGTGGGAGATCCCACTGGTATGACCAGTTTATGACCCGCTCAAGGTCGTGCATCAAGGTCTCTTCATCCGTTGATCCGATGAATTTCACATCATCCGCGAAAATGAAGCATGGGCACTTCAATTCAGAGGACAAGTCATCGATGAAAATCAGGAATAGAAGAGGACCAAGTACCGAACCTTGGGGTACACCACTGATCACGTCGGTTTGATTCGACCGCGTACATCCTACTCTCACTCGGAATGTCCTACCTGTAAGGAAGGCCTTTATCCAAGCAAGTAGATTACCCCGTATGCCTTTGGTTGCAAGCCTAATCTCTAGAAGGCGGTGATTTACGGAATCGAAAGCCTTGCTGAAGTCTAGGTAGAGGGCTTCGACAGGCTTACCTTCATCCATCCTTTTAGTGGCAGTATTGAGAAAACTAAGAAGGTTTGTCAGGCAGGATCTACCCTTAAGAAATCCATGCTGAGTTACACTCAGTAGAGAATGCCGACAAAGATGCTGACAGATTTTATCACGCAGCAGTTTTTCCATTACTTTCGAGACGGTGCTGGTCAGGCTGACCGGTCTATAGTTACCAACAGTTGACCTGCAACCACCCTTGTGTATTGGCACGACTATGGCTTCCCTCCACTTACTGGGAACAACTCCTAGTTGCAGGCATGAATTAAAGAGCTGGCAAAGCGGTTCGGCAAGCACTGAGGCAAGATTTTTAAGCATAATTGAGTAAATGCCGTCCAGTCCCTCAGATTTGTTGACCCGAACATGGATAAGTGCGTCAAATACCTCAGCCTCATTGAAGGACAACTCACCTAATACATGGACACCAGGTGTCAGGTTAAGCAGACCTGACGGTGCGTTTGAAGAATTATCCCGTCGTTGAAAGCTACTGAAAAACCTTGAGAAGGCATTCGCCTTAGACAGGTCGGTATCGGCAACTTTTCCGTCCTCCAGTTTCAAATCCCCTATGTTTTCCCTAGTTTTTCCTTTTGACTGTGCGTAGCTATAAAACCTTTTCGGGTTGGATTCAGCATCTCTAGCTAGGGATAACTCGAAATCCTGTTTGAGCACACGTTGTAATTTAACACAGGCATTCTGAGCCGTTTTGTAGCGGGCCCAAGAACCAGAAGTAAGGGATAGCTTATATTGCCGACATAGACGATCCCGTTTACGGGTAGACCTACGGACTCGAGGAGACCACCAGGGTGGCCTTCGATGCCTTCTCACACACTGCAGCGGAGCGTGCTTGTCTTGTAACTCGTTTAGATACTTGGAAATTCTATCCCAGTTTTCATTTACATTTGAATCGCTAGATAACTCAAGGGAAGATTTTAAAGTCTGCAAGAGTAAACCCCAGTCTACACGCCTAAAATTGCGTCTAGGACGAGAGAAAGGTTTGCGGAAACGCAATATCGCTTCAAAGCTTATCATTACGTGATCACTTTGCCGAGCGGCGGTAGGTACTTTAAATGACTAATGGCTTCTAGCTGGAACGACAATACCAAGTCAAGAGTGGATGGAGTGCATCCATGGCGAAACCTTGTAGGATCATTGACATGCTGGTGCAGCGCATAATTATGGAGCCATTCGAGAAAGGTGTCAGATTGCTGGGTGACTAGACCAGTGGGGACAGGCAAATCTATGTCTGGGAGGTTGAAATCACCCAAGATAAGTACACTGTGAGCTGAGTGAAACAAACCGTCGAGTGTCTCAATAAGCTGTGTAAACTCCTGTATGGATGCACTGGGAGTGACGTAGACACAAGTAATTGCGAGCGATGACTTGTAGCAAGTCAGGATACTCGTAACAACTTGGACGTTTTCAATGGCTAGAGATATCATTGTACCCATTTTGTGCAAACCATACTCCAAGAGCAGTGCAACGCCACCGCATCTCCTATCGCCCGGCCTATCGCATCTTATGACGAGATACTGTTCACTGATGTTTACCGGCACCTCATCAATCGCAGACAGGCAGGTCTCAGAAAGCGCAATAACCCTTGGGTGTAACTGAGACGCTGAGAGAAAGTTCAGCCCACTTATTCCTGATGCTGCATACATTTGCATACAATACTTGGGCACTGGTTATTCGTGCTTCTGAAACTAGTCCTGTTTGGCCCTCGGTCGAAGCACCCGAGGGAGCTGCACGTTTTTTGGCGTGCTACTTAGAGCAGGAGCATCAGTTTCGGCAGCCTCTTGCGTTAACGTAACGGACCGTTGCCTGACAATTGAGACCGCATCCATAGAAGAGAAGCAACTACTGGAGTCATCGTCTCGGGTGCCATCGTCAATTGCGCTAAGACAATCGACGTCATCTGGGCCGGACAGCAAGACTAGTGGCAAAGTGCTGTTCGGTATGCCCGTCTGTGACTGAATAGCGTTTTGCGCTGCATCCGGGTTAAGAATGACCGATGTTCTCATTGCTAAGTTTCTCCTATTGGAATCAGAATATTTTGCCGAATCCGGGACGGAGGGTTGTCGGGCTTCACCTGAAGTTTATCTAGCGTTGAGTTTGCGATATACTCAGCCCTAGCCAGGAATGCATCCCGATCCGCCTGATAATTAAATTCAACCAGGATTGGTCGAGGGCAGTTACCCATCCTCCATCTTCCTACTCGGTGGATTCGCACTGTGGAAGTAGAAGGCTTCATATCCACCATTCGGAGAAGATCGTTTATACACCTACGATCAAGATCTCTGCGAGACTTAGATTCCTTAATAAATGGTTCCGCTCGGTTAAAAACTAGTACATTTCTAGTTCTAGATTTCGGAGCAGAGAAATTGCTGTGCAGTTTCGATTTGCTGACGCAAACCATTTAATTCCTGAATAATTTGCTCCAGCATAGGCGAACCGGCATCAATTGAATGTTGCCGTTTTTGTGTACTAACCTCACTGGGCTTAGTACGCTTCTTGGAGGTGCCAGCTACATTGGCCACCTTGGGAGTGGCAGCTTGCCTGGGTGGACGGGTTACCTGGCTAACCTGTTCGACTTTCCCCTCGGCTGCAGGTAATCTAGATTTTTTGTTTGCACGTTTTTTCAAAGTTCTCCGTACATTGGCCTCCTTGGGAGGATTGTGTAACTGGTTAACTTTGTCAACTTTCGCCTTGACTGCAGTTGTCCCCGGGCTCATGCTTGCGCACAAAACAGATGCATAGGTTTGAGTGGGTACGACGTTAGACGTGCTAGGCGAAATTTCGCTATTTGGAGGTTTTACAATAACGAAAGCAGCGTCACTGGCAGTCTCATGGCAGGAGCTGCAATACCACTGTAACCAGCGGTACTTTGCATAAATCCCATAGTGAGATTTATGTATGCCAGGGCAGCTAGGGTGAGCTTAACGCTTGCACGCTGTGCACTCAATGCTCCGGCCACTTTTTTGCAGCAATTGCCGTTGAGGCAAGCATTAACTGTACTCATCTTACGGCGAGAAATATAAGTAGCGATAACGTACCAGAAAGATTATAGACTGATTTAATCACAAGTGTATTTGCTTTTTATAAGGTAGTAAAATAGTTAGTCTATTTTACAGTAATTTCACAGAATAGCGAAAATGCATAATAATTTTTTGTGAGAGGAGCAGTCAAAGCAATGCGACACCTGCAAAGTACGGCGGGTGTAATTTTGTCTGCACCAGGGAACTTCTTTTCGTTTAGTCGACAAAGTTCCCGCCCAACCATGTATTCGTTGATAGTCATTTCACTTAATAATTCGAAATGTGGCGAACTTGATGATACTTGATATGGTATACAACGCTTGGGATTGAAGACAAATGAGTAAAACGTTGCTAAAGCATCGGCGGTATCTTGGGCAGTGTTGGTCAATCCATGAGGTGTTAGTACAGAGAATACACCTGGTTTGATCTTTGATCGTTCATTTACTATCTTGTAGAAAAGCTTAGGATTCTTTTCCATTCTCTTAAGCAAGTTCCATTGGAATTGCATGCGATCTTCTCTTACAAGAGTAGTGACGTTATTCCGTATCTTACAGAATCGCTTCCAAGTTTCTTCCGTACCAAACTTCTTATGAGTTACCCAAGACTCTCGCTTAACAGCTAACCATTTCTTCGTTCTACTCCGAATAACAAACTGGTTGTTGTAGCTGCATTTGTGTGGTACAAAAATCGAGTTTTCGTAAATCTTCGAATTGAGATAATTTAGAAACGAATTGTAATATGAGCCAGGATCCATTGAATCAAACTCATGAGTGTGTGCATCCCGGAGACTGATATTTAAGGATTCAAATTGTATTTTCCTTATGACTTTCGTCTGTTCACACAATCGTTCCGCACACATACATAATCAAACAAAAGCACAACATGATCACTCTTCCCCAGTGGTGCCAGGTATTGTATACCCTCTACTGCGGTTGCCTCAGGCGTTAAGACAAGGTCAAGGGTTGAAGGTTGGTCAAGACCCCGCCAGCGAGTTGGCTGGTTAACGTGATTGTGTAGTGAAGCAAATTCTATAACCTCCTTGAATTTATGTTCAAACGAATGCAGGGAGTGCTCACCTCTCGAAAACAGATGCGGGAGATTAAAATCGCCAATGATCAGCAATTGCATAGTCTGGCATCTTGTGATGTGTTGCAATGATTCGATGAGCTTATCATTGTATGAGCTTTCGGATGATGGCGAGCGGTAAATGATGCCGATCGTACATTCATCATCCATTGACTAGTTTTACTGAACACCACATCGTATCAGGAAGGCTGAGGTCAGGATGATCGATGACGTTACACTGCGCTAAACGTTCGTGATAGTAGACTGCAACTCCACCATCGGATCTTCGATCACGATCGCGACAAGGTAGTGACATTTTCAGAATCAAAAGCTCAGCATCAGTCATGCAGGGCTGGAACCAAGTCTCTGTAACTGCAACCAAATTGGGTGAAAGTCTATCACAAAGCTCACATAGTTCAGCTAATTTGTTAGTTAAACACTGAGCATTTGTATATATGCACCTGATCGTATTTGAGCCGGACATACGACGTTTTTTGATGCATCGATTTCTTCCATTTCGGTGGGAACGCTATCATCTGCTGTCCCCAGACGAGGATGTGTTTCGATCATGGTACTTGGTTTGGGTGGACTAAGTCTAACGTCCTTCGGTAAAGCTCCTCTCGCTTTTTTCCATTCGGACTTTACAATCTCAGCCATGTCGTTAGTTAAAAACGTAATCCTCAGTGGTTTCGGACAATCTCCTTTATATTTTGGCGAAAAAGGCACCCGAAAAGTGTCAGTGACCACAACATTGCAAAAGGAGATCATGCAGCACCGACTGCAAGGAAGCCTCAAGAGAATGGGGGCTCCGCTGCTCACTCTGGGGATTCTTGTCTGGTTTGTTCGAAACAGGTCGCCAATAAAGCTAAAGCTGTTCAATATGAAATTTGTTTAATGTGGATACATATTTGATGTGGTGGAATGAAGCCGGAGATGTTTCGTTGATTTCAGAAAAATTCATGCGATATCATTCGCACGATATGTAAGATATGCCTTCCACCAACTGGTATTAACCTCACCGTACGTGAGCAATCCTACGCAAACAACGTTGGTCGAAAACCTCAAGCCTCCTAACATCTTCTGAGCGAACTGTCCAACATTCACTCTCGTATAGCAATACTGTCCTTACCGAGGTGGAATATATCCGTCCTTTAATTCCCAAGCTTAAATCACGTCTCTTCCAGAGGCACTTAAGTTTAGCGAATGCCATTCTGACCTTAGCAATTCTGGACGTAACCTCGCAAGTACTCAGCTTCGAATTGACACGGCTTCTGCTAAGACCTCTGAAGGTATTGATGGGGTAATTGTAAATAGTGGCTCACCCTCGAAGAAGAATAACCACCACACATCTTGTGTGCAGCAAGTTTGCGTGCAATCTGAAGATGAACGCACCATTGCGGATGTTGCTTCATCGCCTGTACTCGGTTCCAAAGACGGAATTAGTTTTGCCGGTGAAACGAACGTTCTTGAGCCCAAAGAGGTCCATGAACCACCACAGCTTGATAAAACTATAAAGAATAAACACCAGAGCTTCACGACTGTTGAGAGTAGAAAATCCTGCGTCATTTTTCACAATGCGCCGTAGCAAACAGGTGCTTTGGCGATAGACAGGGTTAAACAGGAACGCGAGTTCGTAAATTTTGCTCTTGCCCCCTTTTCGACGAAGGTGAAAAGGGTGTAACAGTACGCACAGCGTTTTGTCTAGGCCGCAGGCCAGCGCCAGGTGATCGCCTAAGACCGTTAAAGATTGTGTTAGACTCTGTTTTGAGAAAGTGACCATACTGCTGAAGAGGGGTTACAGGTTAAAGGGTAGTGAACTTCGACTCCTGCGTGATCTTTCTCCGGAAGATCGCGTGAAGATGCGAAAAGCTACTCAGGAGATTAGGGAGCGCAGAGTGCAGGTGAAACTAATTTGCGCATTGTGGATTTTCGGGTTGTGAGGATGAGGCCAAACGTTCGTTGGGAACCTCTGATGATAGGCATTCGGAGGGATCTGGGTCTTTGAAAGTGATATATTTTAATGCGGGGAGCTTCAGAAACAAACTGGATGAACTCTTTGATCGGATTAGACGGGACCCTCCAGCGATCATTGCGGTGACGGAAACCTGGCACTCACCTGAGCAGGATGATCCCGAGCTGGCCTTACTTGGATATAGACTCTTTCGCTCGGATCGAACAGACGCTCAAATCGCTGGTGGGTGTTAGCTCGCTTCTAGCAGACTGCCGGTATGGCTGAGAGTTTATGGTGCTGTATAAGGACTGCAGCTTCATTTGCCACGATAGGTAACATTTATCGTTCTCCTAATACTCAGGCAGATACTCTGATATCACAGATATATCAGTATGGTAGATCCTCAAACTGATTGATTATGGCGGATTTCAATGCTCCTAGTATTGATTGGACTTCGCTAGATGGGGGTTCTGGGTCATTTGAGCGGGACTCATTGCACGCTGTGGTTGATGTGGGCCTCGTGCAGCACGTTTCTTATCCGACCAGAGTAGCTACTACTGGGTGTGAGTCCATTTTGGACTTGGTATTCACTCCCACGTAGTTCGATATTACTGAGCTTCGTACTGAAGCTCCATTAGGCTGTAGTGATCATGCCACCTTAAGTTTAATTTGGAAACGCAACACTGGTTGGGTACCGGATACAATTCCCAGAAGGAATTTTTGGAAGACAGACGCGGGTAGATTACGGGATGTAGCTTCATCTCTCGATTGGTCTTTCGATCAATCGGCTGATGTTGAAGATTGTTGGCTGGTAATCCGTAATAATATTTTGACAGTTATTGAGGTGGCTGTTCCGTTGTCCACACGTCGTCGTAAGGCGAAAGGTCCCCCTCGGTTTGATAAGGAGATAAGGAAACGTTTGCGGCAACTTCAAAAGCTCTGGTCGATATTCGTGAGCCGGAAAACGCCACTGACTATGGCAATTATCGGCAAGCTAGAAACCTTTGCACGGCATTAAAACGCAGAAAACGTATGTTGTACATGCGGCAATTGGTTGACGAGTCTACTTGTGCACCAAAACGGCTTGTCGCATACATTCGTCGCCCTAATTTGATAGATACTAATGGGGTAGACATTACCTAGGATGGTTTGAAAGCTGAAGCCATGGCTAAGCAATATGCCTCCGTGTACTGTCTGGAAGACAGTGATCCCCCTTCTGTCTCTAATAACAGTGAGGTCCTGTCTGATCTTGATGTAGATGTAGAGACTTTTAGACTCCTGTTGGAACAGTTAGACACACAATCCGCGCCAGGACGAAACGGTATTCATCCGATGGTTTTAGGAGCACTATCAGAAGTGTTGTGCGTTCCGCTGGTCAGGTTGTTTACAAAATCTGTAACATTAGGGGTCTTGCCACAAGAATGGAAACAGGGTATTATTGAACCTATGTTTAAGAGTGGGGACCCTAGTAGTCCCGCTAATTACAGGCCGGTCACATTGACTTCTGTGATCGGTAAAATTTTAGAGAAGCTGATCAAAAGGAAATTAGAGCACTTTCTTTTTGAGTGTGTGCGTTGGTGTCCATAACAACATGGATTCACCAAAAATCGCTCATGCGTAAGTAATCTGCTCCTGGTGCGAGAAAGTTGGTGTGCTTTGACTGATTCTGGTCAAGCGGTCGACGTCATTTTTATCGACTTCAGTAAGTCGTTCGACTGCGTGCCACACCACCAATTGCTCGTCAAGCTGGAGGGTTCGAGGATTCAAGGTTGTCTACTTAAATGGATTGAGGCATTCATCTCAGGGCGGTCAAACCGTGTAGAGGTGAATGGAGTTTTGTCTTCAGAGATGATAGCGGGCTCCTGAGTGCCGCAGGGATCTGTCCTTGGTCCATTGTTATTCAACATTTTCGTGAATGATATTCCGGACGCAGTAGCGATCGATTGTCTTTTATTCGCGGATGATCTGGAACTGTGGGCCTCTGTCAGTTCCTGCGATGGCCACAAGCAACTGCAACAAGCAGTTGATGACTTAGTCAATTGGACACGTCGCTGGTCACTGCCTATCAATGAGGACAAGACAGTAGTCATGCGCATAAACTCCGATGACACTGGTGGTGAATACTTTATTGGAGGTAAGCCTATTAGAGCGGTGACCGTCGAAAAAGACTAAAGGATTCTGGTTATGGATTCCTTGAAGTCGAAGGCTGACACTTGTCAAAGAATAGGCAGCGCTACCAGGATGCTCTGGGCGATTCGGCGTTCATTTGCGTCAATTACCCCGCAAATGTTCCAGACACTTTTCTCTGCGTACATTCGTCCTTTGTTGGAATATAGGCTACCTGTTGCATTCCCTCAGTCTAAAGGCGAATGCGACTACTTGGAGAGGGTTCAAATAAGGGGCACTGAGATGGTTTGTGGAATGCGCCAACTCGCGTAAGAGGATAGGAGGAGCTTACTGAAACTCTACCCCCTAGAACTTCGAAGGGAAAGATTTGACCTGCTCCTGACACGCCGTACTTTTCTCGGTCAATATGGAGACGTGTTCCTCCAGTACTTCCGATTAGTAGGCGAGTCTAGGACTCGAGGACATGACTTTAAGTTGCAGAAGCCTAGAAGGCTGAAGCTGAGTAATGCGAGCACGCTATCCATGCGGGTGGTAAACACTTGGAACTCACTACCGAAAGGGCTCATTGTAAATGACAAAAATTTGTGTAAAATTCCTTCTTATTTTTCTATTTTAACAAATTGATTTTTTCTTAATTCTTCACGGTTTTTCCTATTTGTGTATTCATTTTTGATACTGTTCGATCCTCTTGTACACATTTTTTGTTTTGTTGAACTAATTGATTTTGCTTGGCTGCCATTAAATTCCACATATTTTTGCACGTGGTATTTGGGCTCATTTTATTGTTTCAATTTGGACACCAATTTGTGTGTCATTTGTTGTTTGATACGGAATTTTGGACGACAACATTGGTAAATTAACTATTTTCTAGTTTTTATGCGTCAGGTCGTCATTTTCATTGAATCTATTATTGCTGGAGTTTTGACTCCATTGTACCGGTGCGTTCCGATATAATTGAGGTTTGTATACCATTATTATTGTAACTGTCATTAATTACAGTACCGTAGTAAACCCAAATCGTGGTTCTGAATTTGTCGAACTAGGGACGGGAGATCTACGCGTTAACTAGCGACATTGGTCGTTACAGTACTCAATTTGGGAACTGGATTTTGGTTCTTCTCCAACTGGACGAGAAGTATTCGTTTTCTTCCCGAACTTGACGGGAAGCACTCAAATCGAATTGCACAATTGGATACGGTCAATTGGATCGCCAATCCAGCGGAACGAGGATCAACTTGGACCCTCGTACATCTACTCATTTCTGTTCAAACATTGGTGACGTTCTTGCATTTTTTATTTTGTGTTTCGCCATTTTTGATAATGCCACGTAAATCGAAACGTCTGAACATTACTGATAAGCTTGCCTGTAATAATGATAGTGACACTGTTGGTTCCGCCTCGCGTAACTCTTGTATATCATCTCGAGGTAGTCCTAATTTTGACTCTAAACATGGGCCGTCTGTGCGTGAGCTCGAATTAGAGAGAGATTTAGTGATTGCTAAGGAGACGATAGCTCGTTTGGGTGGATGCAGTGTCAACGACAATTATGTTGCTGAAGTTCCGGTTAATCGACATATTGAGTCGGAAGCGGTGAAGATGTCACAAAGGGTCGTCAACGATGTTGCTTCATTGCCTAGGGTAGAGTTATCTAAATTTGATGGCAATTCGGTGGATTATTGGAAATTTATTCGGCAATTTGAGTGTTATATAGAATCGAAAACTTGCGATTCCGGACAGCGTTTGCTATATCTTATGTATTATTGCCGAGGCAATGCTCGAAAAGCGATTGATGCTTGTGTGATGCTGTCGCCTGAAGACGGGTATAAAGAGCACGCAGCATCCTACAGGAAATGTTTGGCCTGCCTCATGTCGTTGCACGCTCGTTATTGACCGAGGTGTTGAGTGAAGCAGCCAAAGTAAGAAGCGATTCGGATAGTCTGTCAAACCTTGCTTTGAAGATGGAAAGTTGTCAGATTGCTTTAAAGCAAATGCGCTGTGAAGCAGACTTGAATTCTGTCACCACCTTGGAAGGATTGGTCAAATGTTTGCCGGCTGGACTACAACAGCAATGGGCTGAACTGGCAGATGCGATTGCCGCTGATGGTTCAGAAGTTGACTTTGCACGTTTATCCGAGTTTGTCTCCCGCAAAGCGAGAATCGCCAGGAGCAGGTTTGGCATGCTCATTAATGAGACTAAGCCATCAGAGAAATTGAAATTGTCCGAAGGACGGAGAGTGTACATGACCACAAGTTACTCCCCATCAATGCGAATAGAATGCTACCAGTGTAAAGGACCTCATCGAATAGAAAACTGCCCTACATATCTGAAGGCTGATGTGAAAGACAGATGGGCTATTGCTAAGCAACACGGTATGTGCTACGTTTGCTTGAACCGGTCTCATAAAGCATGCGACTGCAAGGTGCCGACTGTTTGCTCCGTCGAAGGTTGTGGTAGACGTCACCATTCGTCTCTACATTATAATCGTATAAGTGCGCAACAAAAAAACTATTAATTACAGTGCTACTGCTCTCAGTCCAGCAGTAAGCCTGGGTTACCTGACGGTGAAAATTGACACGCCTGTGGGGCTTATTCCAGTCTTAGCGTTACTCGATAATGGCTCGGATACCACTCTGATCTCACAAAGATTTGTTGAGAAATTCGGTATGCCTAGTGTCGCAGTTGATGTGTCGATAACCTCGCTCGGTTTGCATCGAAAATTGAAAAGTTCAGTATTGAGTTTCAATGTACATTCCGTTGACGGGGATGAAGTAATTCATGTTGCCAAAGCGTACACGGTTTCCAAGTTACCTGAAGTAACAATGAATTCCCCGAATAGTACCATCGCAAGATATGATCATTTGAAGGATCTAACATTCTCGGAGAATGTTGGACAAGAAATAACCTTGCTGATTGGATGTAACGTTCCGGAAGCGCATTGGGCGTTGGAACAGCGCTTAGGAGGCAGGCGCCGTCCATTTGCAACCAAAACGCTGTTGGGGTGGATTCTGCAAGGCCCAGCATGCCAAACTCCAAAGGATATCTTGTGTTTGAATTCTTCCTTGGAGCAAGGGTCCATTGATAAATGTGTCAACCGTCTGTACAATGCAGAAATTGCAGACATACACGCTGAAGGAAATGAACGATCGCGCGATGACGAAGATGCATTGTCGCTCGTAAGCGGATCAAAAATTATCGACGGTCATTTTCAGGTACCGCTACCTTGGAAGCCTGATAGAAGTAAACTGACCACAAATTATTTGTCAGCGGGAAGGCGCTTAAGCTACTTGCGGCGTCGATTTGAACGCGATAGTGTTTTGTTCGAGCGTTACAGCAAGGTTATGGCACATCATTTGGAGATTGGTTATATCGAACCCGTTCTGAATAATGCCACGGAGAATATTGTTTGGTGTTTGCCTCACCAACCGGTTTTCAATCATAAGAAACCGGAAAAACTGAGAGTAGTTTTCGATTGTGCGGCTAAACACAATGGTGTGTCGTTGAATGATGTACTATTTCAAGGACCAAATCTGACCACAAATTTGATCGACGTATTGCAGCGCTTTCGATTACATGTTTATGCTGTTGCTGCTGACATCGAAGAGATGTTCCTCCAAGTCAAGGTGCCAAACTATGATAGAGACGCACTTAGAATTCTCTGGTGGGAGGATAATGATAGACGGGGTGCCATGGAATTGTCTCGATTGGAATTTTGGTTGAACGGCCCCGACTTCCCGAAACAAACCATTGATATGTGGCCTGAAGTAGTTGATCCACAGTGCAGCGAACGAATTGAATTCAAGCGTGCTAATTGTAACATTACTTCGGTTGAGTCAGAGTGTGGAATAGACGTCATTCTTCGTCGATTCTCTAGTTGGAAACGGCTTGTACGCTCGATTGCATGGCTGATCCGTTTCAAGCGTTATGTTATTATCATGTTTTGTCATTATTCCAATGGATCTTTATCGGTAGGCAAGATCGGATTAGACGAATTCCGGGATGCCGAAGCAGAAATTATTCGATTGACGCAGCGGAATGTATTTGGTGATAAGGCGCTAAGTGAGCCCTGTGAGTTCAATTTGTCATCATTAAAGAAGTTACGCCCATTTATTTATCAAGGTATTTGGAAAGTTGGTGGTCGATTGAGGCATTCTGATCTTGCAGATGAAAGCATTCATCCCATTATAATTCCTAAAAGGCATAATGTTACTGACCTATTGATTTTTGATGTTCATCTGCTCGAAGGACATTCTGGCCTGGCGCATACCCTCAGCGTCCTGCGCAGGACCTGTACACGGTTAGATGCCAGACCGGCAACTCAACTGATGTCTGATCTTCCTCCAGTCCGTGTGACCACAGGTTCTTACCCGTTCGCTAAAGTGGGTCTGGATTATTTTGAACCGTTTGAAGTTAGACGAGGCCGATCTGTAGAAAAACGATACGGATGCCTATTTACTTGTTTACAGCCACGCGCAGTCCACATAGAACTAGCCCATTCTATGGATACGGATTCGTTTTTGATGGCGCTCTTTCGTTTCATTGGACGTCGAGGTAAACCGCAGATTATTTATTCGGATAATGGATCCAACTTTGTTGGCACTGAACGAGTGCTACGTATATGGCTAAATGGATTGAACAGTGACGGTTTATCGGATAAACTAGTTTCACATATTATTGAGTGGTGCTTTAATCCTCCGTACTCTAGTCATAGAGGAGGTGTTTGGGAGCGGCTGATAAGATCCATTCGTCGTGCATTGAATGCTACATGCACAGAACAAACACCATCGGACGAGACGCTGCAAACCGCTCTAATTGAAGCTGAGCGAATTCTGAACAACAGACCGCTTGTTCCTTTGTCTTCAGAGGATATTGACTCTTGTTCTTTGTGTCCTAACGATTTGTTGTTGAATCGCTCGAATGATGGAATGCAGTCTGAAGAAAGATTTGTTGACACTTATAAGAGGAATTGGAAACAATCGCTGCACCTGGCAAACGTATTCTGGAAACGCTGGAAATCTGAGTACCTACCACTACTACAGACAATACAAAAATGGATCAATCGCAAACGCAATTTTCGTGTTGGGAATGTGGTATTATTGAGCAGTGTTGAAACTTCGAAGCGTGCTTGGCCACTTGGTATTGTTGTAGATGTTCATGTGAGCAAAGATGATCTGGTCAGGACTGTTGTTGTTCGCTCAAAAAATGGTTTGGTAACACGTGATATACGGAAAATTTGTCTGCTGGAAGGATCTCAAGAAGATGAAGCCCGGAGGTGGGCGCGGTGGCGCGAATAGGGCAAGCTCGAACTTCTTAAAGGGTCAGGAGCAAAGCTGGAGGACGTGGTGAGTCTACGTTTGGCAAACGTTTTCTCTATAAAAAGCCACATATGTCCAGTGATAGCAATGCGATGTGGCGTGTGTGACTCGCCACTAAATAGAGTCATTGCCATTCTGCTTTAGTCAGGGTCGGGTAGTTAGGAAGGTGGAACCAATCAGTTTGTTCATTCAAAGTTAGCTCTAGAAGGAATTTGGCGGGCGGTGTAAATGACAAAAATTTGTGTAAAATTCCTTCTTATTTTTCTATTTAAACAAATTGATTTTTTCTTAATTCTTCACGGTTTTACATATTTGTGTATACATTTTTGATACTGTTCGATCCACTTGTACACATTTTTTGTTTTGTTGAACTAATTGATTTTGCTTGGCTGCCATTAAATTCCACATATTTTTGCACGTGATATTTGGGCTCATTTTATTGTTTCAATTTGGACACCAATTTGTCTGTCATTTGTTGTTCGATACGGAATTTTGGACGACAACATTGGTAAATTAACTGTTTTCTAGTTTTTATGCGTCAGGTCGTCATTTTCATTGAATCTATTATTGCTGGAGTTTTGACTCCATTGTACCGGTGCGTTCCGATATAATTGAGGTTTGTATACCATTATTATTGTAACTGTCATTAATTACAGTACCGTAGTAAACCCAAATCGTGGTTTCGAATTTGTCGAACTAGGGACGGGAGAT
>JACCGJ010005309.1:0-13984 GCA_013407085.1 Atriophallophorus winterbourni | reverse complement strand
AACTGTCGGACGAATTGAAGCTGTTACGATATTCATGCGGAGTGATCGACAAATTTCCAATGAAATGCAAACGTTCATGGCCTATGATCAGTCAGTACAATGAAATAACGGACTCTTTATATATCGTGGGAAGACTTTAGACAAATAAAGTGTTGGTAAATCCCTACCGAGTGTGTTGCATTTCGTCTGAACGTCTCGCAATCACTTGGAAAGTTATCACTGTGGCTGTAACTAATCAATCTAGAATTTTTGTTACACAACAACAACTGAGGTTTACGAGGTGTTGGCAGGAAGGATGTCTGATTTATGGTTTATAGGTGAAAACTGCATTACCTCTACCTAAGCAGATTCGATTTCCTTGAATGCGGAGAGTGCAAGTGAGGAAACCTCAACGTGCGCCATCTCATTGCGTAGCATGTTACATAGTAATTGAAATAACCGAGTATTATCTGGAATGATGCAAACCCACGAATCGTAGCAACTTTTCAATAAAAGCTGATTTTGTACACTCTTCAAATGTGGTTACCTCCTCAAATATATTACTGATTCCTCGAAGAATGACTGTATGAAGCGATATTTTTAAAATGTTGACACCAAATTGTTTGATTAACACGCTGTATTTTTGACAGTTTTGAAACACTTGCTTTGAGTGTGTCATTTGTTCATACTAATTGCCGCTTGCACTAAAGATAACATCGATTTAGGCGTAGACCAGAAAATTTAGGAAAAAACGTTTTTCATTAAAAATTGAGGCGTTTGTGCTGCATTCTTGATTATAATTCTTACCCGGATCAATTTATAAAGACCTAATTGGGCTGTGATGTTATTCGTAGGTATGCTTCCATGCACAACCCACGATTACTAGCTCGTGAAAGATCAAGTTTTGTAACAACACTTTTGTGTGCAAGGTTCAAGCGAAAACATGCAGATGCGGATTAGGCCACATGTCTAAAACCAGTACGCGGATTTGAGTGCATGATCGCAAATCTCCAGCAATCATAGGAAGCAGTTATGTGTGAGGGCTGAACGATGGGCGAAAGGTATTGGTGATTTATAGTATAACTAGTTATGAGGCCATGTTTGATGGTTGCCAATATTTGAGCAGGTTGAGTTAATTCAATTCTTAATATCGCATAGTTCAATTCAGTGATAATCAATACTCACGGTGAGCTGCGGCGTAAGCCTAGGTGTGTGAAAATAACTTCTCTCCGATAGTTATTATACACTTACGTTTGCAACCGTCAGTGTATGTTTGGAACAATGGGAGTGTTTAAACGTGGAGGAAGGAAGAGGGCTGATAACGGCTTCTGTAAAATTGAAACAGAAAATTGAACATTCGAATGATTAAAACTAACGGATTTGCTCGAGTCCGTTTGCAGTTGTTGCAAAATGCGCGTTGTTGTTTCATCCGAAGTGTTAACGTTGAGTAATATGCACGCAACGTTTTTGCAGTGAATAGCCATATCTTTTAACCGGCGAGGATTGAAACTAAAACCAAAAGGCCAGGATAGATTTTCATATTGAATCCATGGCATTAATGGTTAGGAAGAATTCTTTTCCCGGATTACATAAGTCTCTGAAATGTTTCAGAGATTTAATCCAATGTAGCGGTAAACTAATCTGAGTGGTGATCTTTCGGAGTATACGATGGCATTGTTGTAACAGTAGAAATTAAAAATGCCACGTGTTATGAAAATTTAATCGGACACGACAGCCAGATTGTCAAGATTAACGTCTTTCTTGAACAAAGCAATTACATTCTCAACTTCCTGGGATAAGATTGGATGACTCAATAGATTTAATATGCGATCGTCTGAAGATATTCCGCTCAATTTTCACAGATTTATTCATAGATTAATTATTTCTAGACGATGTTGTGGTAAAAACTATTATTTACAAGACGCGCACAAAAGTTCATCGGATCAGATGGTAAAATATCATAGAATATCAAGCGCATGCGGATCCTGATCCTACTGTCCCTACCTGATGAGTGCAAACAGCACAAAACCGGTCGTGGTGTGTGTGTGATAAAGATGCATGCAAATGAGCTTTTTTAATCACAGAATCGTAATGTGGATTAGCATAAAACGCAAAATCCAATCTGTCCGAGTGGGTATCTAGTGATTTATTAAACGCATTAATGGTATTAGATAGAGCAACGTGCGTTGGTAAACGTTTTTACAATGGCACAGTGGAGAAAGCAAATGCGAACTTGCGGTAGATCAACTTGCTTCGGTGTTGATGATCGCGCAGTTGTATGTAATGATAAATGTCTACGAGGATAGGATGCGTGATTGGTTACTACCAGAATGAAAATGAATGCACCTCGTTACCGTCTAAAACTGAGCTGAATACAGTTTTAAAATACCGGAGCATATTACGCGTATTTGATATGCGGATTAATGTAATTTGCAATTAAATTGTGAATGATTTTGGCTTCAAATGAATTAGAGAACTTCTGGAGTGAATAATGTTATTCTTAGATTTGTTGGCATCAAGTCGACATAGTAGTGTGTTCATTAAGTCGGATTTAATAATGACGCCCAAATCATTTCGAAAGGAGATGGGTTCAGTGGCAATTCGACCGATAGAATATCCGTCTCTGTATTTGATGTCAAGCCAAAATAAGCCACATTTTGAAGTATTTAAAGGCATTGTGTTATTTTGGACCAAGCATGAGGCTGTAAATTTGACGACCTTTAAAATGGAATTGACCACACTATTGCTTGGCGCCGAAAGACATTTTTAGGCTATTTTTATTTCCAAGTCAACCTTCAAATGAACACTGTCTTATGTGCAACGTAAAGAGCCTAGTTAGTTCAGCTGAGCAATTTTAGGTTTCGTGAGGTAAGCGTCAGTCTAAGCAAAACACAGACGTGGATCAAATTGGGCACGAAAAAATTCCTATGAAAATATTTATTGTTTATCATCGAGAGAGCGAAAATGATCTGGATATAAGAGTGAATAGCAATATTTATTCCAGAAAACCATCTCATGTCAAAATATCATTTAGATGTTAAGAGATTCGAATTCAAGATTCAAGATTATATGACAACAAAAAGCATACAGTTTCACAATTACAATGGCATAGTAATTATTCGTTCATCGAAAAGGAATAACAAAAATCATGTAATGTCACATGTAGTTCAGTTGAATACTTACCAAGAGTCGATACGCAGATATCGCCAAATCGTTATGCAACAAATTTCGCAGAATGTTTTGACGCTGGGATAGAAAACAATAGTTTTGGGAAGAACAACCCAAAGGAAACGGACACGTACAGAATGAAATATCGACGACAGCTAAAACGGGAGTGGAGAATTTGTAGTTTCGCTGAGTGACTTGCTTGAGTTTACGTTGCTCCCTGTTTGCTGATCATGATAATATTCTAGGAACCGACAGTAGAGATACATTTATCTCTGATTTGGAAAAAGTAATCGAGTGGACAACACATGGGACTTGCCACTGAACTTGGGGAAGAGCTGCGTTTGGACGACCGATTTGGCGACAACACAAGTAGAAGTCGACGAAGGAACTATCATATTAGCTGCTGCTCAGCAAGTGAAGAATCTCGGCATTTTATCACATGGAATTTGAAGTGCTCTACTCAATGTGCGAAGCAGCAAACAAGGCTGGCAGAGAATTGTTCAGACCGTGGTCAGCGTTGTCATGCTGAAAACCTTCTTTCTTTATTTCCCTATACAAGGTAGTCGTTTGGCCAGACTTGAAATCCTGTGTTCATTCCTGGGCACAGTACTTGTAAAAGATATCGCATGTATCGAAAGGGTTCAGCACGTTGCGACTAGAATGGCTGAGGCTCAGACAGGTAAAAGCTATGAGGCAAGACTTAAGGACCTCAATCTGTTCTCACTAAAGAGACAGCGGCTTCGAGGAGACCAAATAGAAGCCTTGAAGATTCATTAACAGCTACAAAGGGTAATGCAATGAAGCTTATTAAGAGTAGACCCAGGCCGCTGGTACGTGAGCACTTTTTCAGCAACCGTGTAGTCAGCCACAGGAATAATCTCCTAGATGGTATTATAAACCTCCCTGAAGTGTTAAGCTTCAAAAATGCATTAGATACTAGATGACCTACCATATTTCCAAACATTGTCTAATAAAAGAACTTACCAAAACTAAAAGAAACAACAGAAACCGAAAACATGTATTTGTATTGTTTACGCATATTGTGCTATTATTTACTGAATCGCTGACCTCTTACCGTGCTGGTAAAGAGAACCGCTAACTTACTATCCCGATATCCGAAAAAAGCACGTGTGAACCGTACGAACTATATACTTAATATCGAAGTGCCGGGTGCTCAACAGCATATCATCCAATGAAATCTGGGCGCGTGATTGGCTTTTTGTCACCTTCAGCTTGTGGAACTTGAAATAGAACTTCAACTGAAGCAGATAAGGCAATCGCAAAATCAATTTCCATGAGTATTATTCGTGCAAATAATTTATCCCACTATCGCGAGTCACACCAAGCACGGAGAAGATGAATCATGGCAAATTTACTATATATTATGTGACATTGAAATATTATCACTGAAACAAATACATGAATGTAATCCATACCAGGTACAACACTTAAGCTTAAATAATTTCATTCAGATACTGAAGAACAATTTCGGTAAGAAATTTTCGAGCCTAAAGTCAGTTTTCATAAACCAAACTCACAAGTATTATGTGGATTATATTCATTAAATAGAAAAAGGTAATTATTGATAAGGGTAATCTATAATTTCTCCTATAAATACAAAAATTGATTGGTCAAAAGAGTGTTCATTCCCGATTAACGAATAAAATGTGCCTTTCTCTACATGGGATCTGCTTAAAAGCATAGATCATACTACATCGAAAGCAACACCATCTGATAAGTAGCTGACGAGAAGGACCTAATTCCGGTAGAGTGTAATGCGCAGGAGCGAGTCCAAGGATATACAACAAAGAGGGTTCTCGTCATCAAATCATTAAGCAATGAGGAGCGTTGAACGAAACTCGACTTCCTCCAACTCGAGTATCGGGAATCAGGTAAGATATGTTGATGACAAGGCGAATCCTACAGGAAGAGCATCGTAATGAGGTGTTAATTTATTTTATGCTCATAACGAATACCAAAACGAGAATTAATGCTATGAAGCTTCAAGGGCGCAGACTTCAACGGCTTGTTGTAGAGTGACCTCATCCACCGGATAGTGAACATATGAAATGCCCTTCCGGTGAACAGGTTTTGTTGTAAAACATAAGAGCTGTTTAAACAAGCACTTAAGAAATGCTTCCTGTCTGTTTTGAAAGGCAGTCCACTGTTCAATGAAACCTGATCATCTGAATAGCAATCATGCCGATTTTTGGAGTATGCCAATGAACAGATTATGATACATCTTACAACTGGCAAGCATCTACTGTTCAAACATGCGCGGTACGTTTAACTTGTTTGTTTTTACGATACTGTTAAAATACTACAAATTTTTACTATTCTGTCAAATTGCAAAACATATTCAGTTCATTACTTAAATATAAATATCTATATTCTATATATCTATATTATGGCTCAAATTACTTTCACATGCCTGAAGGCTGGCTGTGGTATGCATGTAGACAACGAAATCGAATGTTGTACCTGCAGGCGCTCGGCGCATCAATAGTGCTCAGGTATATCAAAAGGCTATAATACCATGTATGCAGCTAATACATGATTTGAATAGGTCTGCATAGAATGCTAAGAAATCAGGAGGGAGGCTTATCGTAAACAAGTTTCACAATTACCCACGAAATTTAAAAAAAACCTCCCAGAAATCATATGCGCAATTTGAGGAATTGCCAAAACAAATACTGACTAAGACGTCGGTTGTATACAAGGCAGCAGAAACAACTCGCGGAAAAACCAACAACACTTTTTAGTAAGCTAAAGAAGACCAGACAGCGAGCTCAAAAGATGGTCCGCTCACCTACAATTGAGGAAACCGAGCTACGTCAAAACCATTCGAAATTAGATTTATTTCCCGGTGAATTGCAAGAGTTCCAAAACGGCGCTGGTCATGAGAAAAATATAAAAACCAGGACTAGAAATTTTCTGATTCTAAACAAAACGAGCCTTTCACACAGGAGGCGAAATGAAGACGCAGATCAGATCATCAATATTTGAAGCATCTATTGCGATCAACAGACCTTAAGCCTAATCTTCAGTTATTTCGGGTCTATAGAATGGGTCTGTGGAAGAAAATAAATCAATCAAGACCAATCTCGGTCGCGTTCGAAAATCAAATAAACCGAGACTTGTTTCTTTCTAAAAGCGACCAAATACATACTAATGGCATATATAGATTGGTGCCAGACAGTTAATCAGCTTCAGTAAAATATTTCGCATTCCAGCTTCCAGGTGGCAACGTAGAAAAATGGAAGGGAGACCCTGAGAAAATTCGGATGTAATAACTCCACAACAGTGGATATTTCTCTCACGAATGCTCAAGTGCTTGTAGAAAACATATTACAGTATTCTTGTCTGAGTTGCGATGAAGCAACCGAAGGCTCGCCTTGACTATGCCTAACGCTACTGCATCAATAACATATGCCTCACAACGTTCCAGCTACATAAATTCCATGAACATTACTTATATGCTACCACATATGGACACACCCAAAAACTCGGTTATACCTCTAAATCTGCGCCCGAGGGTTCTCTAAAATTAGGCGCGTACGTCAAAATGCTGTAAACATACTATAAAGAAATGCTTGCAACGTGCGTAGTAACTGACTGTGATTAATGCAGAAAGCCTTTGAACATAAATATAGGATCCTAGATGTGTCACAATCATGACTTCAAGATACACACACTATTCCCGTTAATCTTTTTTGACCTATAGAGCACTTTGATCAAATAAAACGGAATGTAGACGCGCAGGAGGAGCTATATTAATTTTACAGTTGGTATTATTGACCAAAACTCGACAATCGTCACTGACGGTCTGCCCACTTCAGCGTTAGGCTGCTCAAACAGTGCACCCGGCGCTCTAGAGGAAAAGGACCTAGAAGTTTGGGAGCTTCCTACCAGGTTGCCCCACGAGTCTATTCAGAAGATGATTTCAAACTACCGGGGATTGACTCGAACACTCAGATCACCTCTGATGGAAGTTTGCAAGTATATCTTGATTGACTGCACTCCAGTTCGTTTCATCAGCACGTAAGCGCCCTTCACACTGGACTTAGTTTTGTCTAAAGGACCTTAAGGTGTTTAAACATTTCCTACGACCTTTGAGGATAAGTGACCATGTCACTATAATATTCCAAGCGATTATCTGCTTCAATAAGCCACAAGTCAAATACCGCCTTAATATAAACCGAATTAACCGGAATGCTGTATGACTTTCAGCTTACGATGTGACCGCTTCTATGAAACCAATGACATCGAAAGTGAACGGTCATTTATTGAGTGGAATGTCGTAAGTCTTCAAGATCTTCACTGTCCTTTTCCACCTGTACGGCTAAAGAACAAACTACGCTGGTCGATTACTGCGGTGCAACGCAACATTATTAGGTGCGATGCAATGCCTTTTCAATCTACAGAAATTGATCGTGCTAAAAGGCTTCAAAAAAACTCAGTAGACATACAACAAAGGCTTAAGCGAAGCTACGAAACTTAACTCAGGAACTCTGCTTAAATGAACCCCAAGAAGTATATTAGTTATATTAAGTCTAAGGCTAAGTAAGGGAGCACATATATACCCTAATATAAGACAATGGTATGAAAGCAAATTCTGACCCCGACAAGGCAGCAGATTTGCTGGATTATTTTCAAAGTATACGTGCATCCAAAACATTGTAAAGGAAATAGCTAAGGTACAAGCACAGCTTTTGTGCAATGGCATCCTACCAGATGACTGGAAGAAAGCCATTGCCTATTACAAAGGCAGGTTGTGCAAACATAATAAAGAAGTTCTGAACGGTAAGCTTAACTAGTGTTTTATAGAAAGCCTTGGAGAGACTTATCGGAGATCAGTTATAGAGCCACCTCGCGAACAATTATTCATTAAAGAAGGGTCAACGTGGTCATCTTGAAGGACGGTCGTGTCTCTCGAATTTTCTATGCTTTTTAAATAGAGATTCCAAGACGAGTTTTCTTTGTGATAGATCCTTCCAGGTCCGCGTAGGCAATTCTAACTCGAAATTCTCAAAAGCTACCAGTGGGGTCCTCCGAGTTTCCGTACTAGGCTCAATACTCATCTCGATCTTCATCGATAGTTTGGCATATCAGGTGTCATGTCCCTGCTACATGTTTGCTGATTATGTCAAATTTACCATAACTAGGGATCACGTTGATCTGTTAAGAAATATTGAAAAGGTCATTGAATGGACACATGATAATGATCTTCGTCTGAACTATAGTAAATGTCATCTGTTGTCTGCAGCAGTCGGAAATATTACAGTAATTGCGAAAGCGGTAGGTTCTACTTTAAATCTATTCAGAAAGTTAAGGATTTAAATATATTCATAACACCGGACTTCAAATGGTCTGTGCAATGTGCCTCAGGTGCACAACGAGTTCGAGTAGAACTCTTCAGGCTTAAATCTGTTCTAGCATGTAGAACGCTGGAATTGTTTACCACCTTATATATGGTGTTTGTCGTGCCTAATTTAATATAATGCAAGCCTTGAGCCTTTTCTGCAACATAAAACATTACTACTAAAGGGGTTCCAACTTCTAGCTAACAAAATGGTTGAAGGTATGTCTGGGAAACCCTACTAGGAACGTCTAATTTCTTTATGTCAGTTTTCTCAGCGGCATCAGCGTCTACAGGGTGAAGAAATAGAAATCAATAACATCGTGAAAGCCTAGCCGACGAGGGCTGTCAAAACCTGTACTTTCGAGCAACCAACACTTCATAAAGGGGGCATGCGATAAAGCTCGCAAAAAATCACAATAGTCTAATCCTTTGGCTACTTCTGGAAAAGAGTTGTTAGCTTCTGGAATAAACTGCCTCAGGAAATAATCGCTTGCATATCGCTAGGTGCGTTCAAAATAGGTTTGAACGCCTCGTGACATGAGCTTTTCCCTTACTTCTTTCCATGAATATGCAGGTTGCATTTCGATAGAATTAGCATGGAAATGTTTTCATGTTAAATTTATGCGGTTTCTACCACGATATAAAAAACAAGAAGGCACAAAAATCCAATCATATAATGTGTCATTTTATATGTAATGTTTTAAGTGCACATACAAATTTTCCCTAGCTTACTTCTTGCTGGCTTGGTGAAGAGAAACCCTTTACGTTTTTCTTAATCGCAGCTACAAATACCTGGGACCGTATAATGGCCTGGAAACCACCGAACATATCATTGCATACGACGAGGATAGCAGAGACCAACTTTGGCAGTGGTGGGCGATCCTTTGACGTTTTCCACCGCCAAAAATTCTGGACATTCGATTGGCTTAGCAGGCATTTACAGTCCAGTGTTAAATTTACTTGCTACTGTCGCCTCGAGCCTTGATAATTTATGCAAGTTTCTGGATCACCTTAAATTGGCTCGTAAGGGAATGCAGAATACATTTTGTAACATCCTGGTGATTGATCAAAATCAAAAAGATACGCGAATGACACTCCACCGGAGTTGCATAAGAAATCTGCTCCGTAATGTTGGAATGCGCTCATATACGCCACTAAAGAGTGTTCATAGTGATGGCGTGCGGAAGGGCGACAACAGAAAGTCAAGTCACTCTCCAAGACAAATTTTAGTTTAATTTCTCTTGCAATCTGATCGTGACCAGTTGTTTGCAAGTTACATTGTCATGAATGAATCCAACAAAAAAACATTGTTTGGCATGACAAATAGAGGGGATCCGAAAGGTTGACGAAGTAAGAATATATCGCGAGATGCCGTCACCACAGTGCTATAGGGGAATTCATGTATTATCCGGAATAATTGGTCTTAACTGTTCATCGTAGCGCACGAGTTACGATCGCATGTTATAGCACTAACCGAAACCCGGCTATTTCCAACTGATCATATTCCTGACTGAATTTGTAGTAGTTATTCTGTGGTCAGATGTGATAGACCAGATGAACTAAACGGGGGTGGAGTTGCTATCTTTCTCAGACTAGGTCTTCGAACTTCAGAATTAAGTGTTAGGCTTAGCACGCACAACGTCCAACTTAGCTCTTGTATCGTTCAATCTTACAAGCAATCAATGGTAATAGCATGCGCTTATATGAGCCCGCAAGCAGGACCTCAGGACTTGCAAAATTTGCTTGGCAATCTCAGTTTGCTGCACACGCTTGGGTCCCAGGTTCTTATAGTTGGTGATTTTAACCTACCACATATATCTTGGCTGAACCAGTGCTGTTCATCTGATAAGATGTCTGAGGACTTCATCGAATGGACTCATATGTATTCTATGAGTCAACATGTCAATGAGCCAACAAGATTCCGCCAGGGCTGCTTACCTTCGATCCTGGATCTCGTTATCTCTTCAAGCGAAGAAATGGTTCGCCAGGTAGATTATCTCTCTCCATTAGGAAAAAGTGATCACGTTGTGATCAGATTCCAACTAAGACTCAGGTATGAGAAACCTCCTCCTAAACCGAGGCGCAATTTCTATCGCGTAGACTGGGAAGTCGTCTCAGAGGAAGCTAAAAAGATGTTGTCTCAATATGTAGGTGATGATATAGCAACAAACTGGCAGCTTATACACCACTGCCTGTCTACCCTGCAAGATAGGTTCGCACCGTTGGTGCACGTCAAGCAACGCATAAAGCCACAGTGGTGGACACCTGCGATGCGACGAGTGATTAGAATGAGGGACCGTGCCTGAAAAACTCACAAAGCTTCTCAGACACAACGGTCCTGGACAAAGTATAAAATGGTCAGAAATAAGGCTGTGGGAATGCAACGCAAAGCAAAACGTGACTTTGAATCACGGTTGGCACGCAATATAAAGCAGTGCCCAAAGCGTTACTATAGTTATGCCCAATCCAAAGGCAAAACGCGCGATTATATTGGCAACCTTCAGCAGGAATACGGAGCTCAGATAGTTTCAGATTCACAAAAGGCTTCGGCTTTTCTCCAACATTTCCAGTCTGTTCAGAGGCTTGATCGCCAAATAGATCCGCCTAACATGCCAGTCATCAAAAGGCCTGATATCGTTACTCCACTTGAGGAGTTATTTTTCACTGATGATGAGGTTAAACTTGCTCTTGCAGCAACTAACCCCAATAAATCTGCCGGCCCAGACGACATTTATCCTCAAAATATAAAGAACCTGGCGCCAATATTAGCAGCTCCTGTGGGTCGTATATTTACCGCTTCCTTGCAACATAGATATATTCCGAGTATTTGGAAGTTGGCTAATGTGATCCCGATACATAAAGGTGGCAGTCGATCCTCAGTTTGTAAGTACAGACCTGTAAGTCTTACTAGCATCCTATGTAAAATCCTGGAGAAACTTATTAGGATAGGATCTGTCGCCATCTAGTTGATTACTCGTTGCTGAACTCTGCTCAGCACGGCTTCCTTAAAGGGAAGTCGTGCCTAACAAACCTCTTATGTTTTCTTAACGAGGTTACCATGAGGCTAGATAAAGGCCAACAAGTCGAAGTTTTTTACTTGGACTTTTGCAAGGCCTTTGATTCAGTAAACCACAGATTGCTTGCAGATAAACTTGGTTATATGGGTATCGATGGTCTTCTGAAGAAATGGATAATAGGATTCCTAAGCAATAGATTCTTTCGTGTCAGGATAGGAAATATGTATTCGTCGAAAGTAAAAGTTGTTAGTGGAGTCCCACAGGGTTCCATACTCGGACCGCTACTTTTCCTCATTTTCATCGATGACTTGGCAGCGTCGCTTAAGTGTCCCTGCTATATTTTTGCAGATGATGTCAAGATTATCGGATCACTGGATGAACAGGATCTTCTTGAGGATATAGAAAAGTCATTAAGTGGTCTGCTACATGGGATCTACCAGTTAACTTCACTAAAAGCTATCTTTTGTCTAAAGTCATTAAGAAGCTAGAGGTGGCTGGTCCAGATGGTATACTGGAGATAAATGGGTTGCCGAAAGTTCGTGACTTAGGTATAGAAGTTTCAGGGGACTTTAAATGGGCTGATCAATGCGCAGCCGCTGCACAACGCGCTAGGAGAGAGCTTTTTTGCCTTCGTTAAGTTTTATCCTGCAGGTCCCCAGAGGTTTTCATACCATTATACAAAGCGGTCGTCAGACCACATCTCGAGTATTGCGTTCAAGCATGGTCACCTCATTTGGAAAAGGATATTGCCAAGCTGGAAGGTGTTCAACGTTCAGCTACTCGTATGATTGTTGGGCAATCGGGTAGGTAGTATCAGGAACGATTGCTGAGTCTAGAGCTCTTCTAACTAAAAAGGAGGAGGCTACGTGGGGACCTGATTGAAACCTTCAAAATCATGTCAGGTTTCAGTACTATTCATCTCAGTGAATTGTACGCTCTAGCGCCAAGTGTGGGTACTCGAGGCCACCCATTAAAACTGGCCAAGCAACATGTCAGGTCAAATGTTCGTAAGTTCTTCTTTAGTGAGAGGGTAGTAAATTACTGGAATCGACTTCCTTAAGAAGTTGTTTGTTCTACTTCGGTAGGGGGCTTCAAGAATAGACTTGGCTCTGTATGGCCTTCATTATTTCCTGATTTTTATCCGTAAGGGAATAGTTAGTATGATCCTCATGTTGTCTTTGGAACGCACTAATGCCTCCCCTCACCTATTGGTGAGGGGAGTTTTCTGTTGCATTTCAGATTACTCTCATACCAGAAGATGTTTGTAAAAATATTGTTTGAAGTTGTGGACGCTCTTCTGTGGCATACCACCGAAAGAATTCTGGACGCTCGATTGGCTCGTCAGCCACATACAGTCCTGTGCAAACTGAACTGAACTGAACTGAACTGAACTGAACTCAGATAGGATAGACAAAGTGCACTGAACGGTATTGTTGTTATCTTTCTCAGGCTAGGTCTTCCAACTTCAGAACAGAGAGTTAGAAATAACACGCACAACATTCAAATTAGCTCATGTCTCATTCAATCATACAAGCAATCTATGGTTATACCATGCGCTTATATGAGCCCTCAATCAGGACCGCAGGACTTGCATAAGTTGGTTTACAATCCGAGTTTGCTGCGTACGCTTGGGTCCCAGTTTCTTATAGTTGGCGATTTTAACCAACCACATATACCTTAGCAGAACCAGTGCAGTTTATCTTATATGATGTCTGAGGACTTCATTGAATAATCTCACATGCAATGAGTCGACATATAAATGAGCCCACAAGGTTCAGTCAGGGCTGCTTACCTTCGATCCTGGATCTCGTAATCTCTTCAAGCGAAGAAATGTTTCGACAGGTCGACAGGTCACTCCACTTTGAAAATACGATCACGTTGTGATCAGCTTCCAACTACTACCCAAGTGTGACGAAACTCCTCCTGAACGGAGGCTCAATTTCAAGCGTGTAGGCTGAAATGTTTTCTCAGAGGAAGCTAGAAATATCTAGTCTTAATATACAGGCGATCATACAGCAACAAACTGGCAGCTAATACACCATTGTCTGTCTACCTTAGAAAATAGGTTTGCTCCGTTAGTGCACGGTAAGCGACGCAACAAGACACAATGTTGGACACCCGCGATGCGACGGTTGATTAAAATGTGATTAAAATTAAAATCTATGCTCTGGCGCTAACTGTGTGTACTCGAGGGTACTCTTTAAAACATGCCAAGCAACATGTCAGATTCGATATTCGTATGTACTTCGTTCAATGAGAGAGTAATAGATTACTGGAATCGTCATCGCAAAGAAGTTGTTTGTTCTACTTCGTTATAGGTTTACCAGAAAAGACTTGACTCTGTGTGGCTTTCTTTATTTCCTGATTTTTATCCGTAATTGAATAGCTGGTATGATCCTCATGTTATTTTTGGAACGCCCTAATGTCTCTCCTCCACTATTGATGATGGGAGTTTTTC
>JACCGJ010005308.1:0-11904 GCA_013407085.1 Atriophallophorus winterbourni | reverse complement strand
ATAGATCAGAGTAGAATACCATTCCGGAACGCTAAAATCTCACCGGAAGCACAGGACCGGTTTCGAGGTTTTTGCCTCTCATCTGCTATGCGTATCCGCTGGACTCTTCGCGTTTCGAACTAGTATTTGTGTAGACAGATGGCGTAATGTGAACTGAAGTTCTCGTCTACTCGCTACTTTATAAGTAGCTGAAGGGACTAAACTAAGCCCTAACTGATCCAACGGCGTATTGCCGCGAGGGTTATTACAACCCCTGGATAGTTCAAAGTAGAATACCATTCCGAAACGCTAAAATATCAACATATTCTATTACGTTTTTGAAAAACTTCATATATATTTATTGTTATTCAAATTTTAAAAAAATCAAACTATGCTTTAAGATTCATATCCCTGCATTTCAATTGAATGTGGTAAGAAGGTAGTGAAAGGCATAGGTTGTGATGTGTGCTAGAGATGGGCGCATCCAAAATGCTCTGGTATTCTTGCCAAACATTATGAAAATTGTTGTAAAAATAGTTTCATTGAATGGGTATGCTGGGAGTGTAAGAGAAACGCAAGGGAAGTATTCCTGAGTATTCCTGAGGACCTCTGCCAGTAGTTTAAACAATGTTGTAGCAAATAGTAAGAGTTCTCCGTTGTCCTACGCCGAGGTCGTAAGGCAAATAACAACCCCGTCAACAAAACCCGGCCCTGTCCACAGTACCATCGGCAAGAATAAAAAAGCAACACAGGGGGGGAAAGAACCATAAAAAGAAAACCGTCGGTAACGATAAATGTCGAGTTATATCACAGCAAGAAAACTACGTTGGTTTATAAAGGCAAATAATTGCCTTATCTAAGCAAGTTAGTAAGCTTGCTGCACCCCATAAAATGGCGGAAACGAGGCCATCTCGTACTCTCCTCATCCTAAACAGGGAAGAGCCGCTGATTCGCAAAAGCAAATCCCGCCGCCAAATGGACCGTTCCAGGGTTCAAGACATTTTGCGCATGGCAGGGCTAATTGTTGTTGTTGGCCTCCGTCGGTCGATGTCGACCATGGATGTACATCACATCGCATGAATTTAATGTTTTGCAACTTTTGAATGACTAAACAGTCCGATTCGGGAGGAACAATCTCTCCCACAGCGCTTGCAACGATAGTCAGAACTCTGTTGTATTGCATCAGTTGCACGCCGGCGGCGTGATTTGCGTTCAGCAGCCAGGAGCTGTATTTGCTCCTCCCCGGCTTGCAGTCGACGCTTTACACAATGCCTCCAAAGTGAGCGGTCAAGAGCAAGTTCTTCCCAACTTGCGGGGTCAATGTCAAGAGCTTTCATATCTCTTTTGCAAACATCTTTGTACCGCAAGTGCGGTCTGCCCAATGGTCGACGTCCTAATTGCAACTCACCGTAGAGTAGATCTTTCGGAATACGACCATTTTCCATTCTATAGACATGACCAAGCCACCGCAGGCGGCGCTGACGTAATAGGGTAAACATGCTCTGTAGACCAGCTTTTGAAAGCACTTCAGCGTTAGTCACTCTGTCCATCCACGATATGTTCAAGATACGACGGATGCTTCGTAGATGGAAAGCATTCAGCTTCCGTTCGTGTCTTGCGTGGGTGGGTCAGGTTTCACTGCCGTATAGTAAAGCATTTTTAGTACGCACGCGATTGTATACCATCATCTTTGTCTTTACAGTCAGCCTTGCGGTTAACCCAAACACGAGAGTTTCAATCGGGACAAAATGACCAGCTGCTCTGGGCCAATCCGCTTATCAATCTCCGTGTCTAGCGATAGGTTGTCCGCAATGGTTGAACCAAGATATGTGAAATGATGTACTGGTTAATTAACTGCCAGGTAAAAAGGGTCCATCGTCTAGGCCTGTGGGACCCAACTGTGAGTAGCGCTCGTCCGATCTTGGTAGAATTTATGAACCAGCAGGACAGGGATACGCTTTTTTAAAAGTGCTTACCTTGAGAGCTACTCAAATGGGCGATTCAATGTTTTCCAGGATAAGAGGCTTCAACCACATTTTCATGGGAAGCGTTCAAAAGCGCCCATGACTGGCTTGAAAACTCCCATAAAAGGGATCAACCTTAGCCACCATAAAATGTTTAGGTCATCTGCGGTAGTTGTCATTGAAGATGTGCTCCAAAATGACCCGCCAGTAGAATACGAGCGCATAAAAAACTCGCTTTTCAGTAAGCTTCTGAACAAGGAAAAACTATGTACAACTGCCATTAGGCAGGTGCAAGCTCGTTCGCAAGGGCAGTCTAGCCACTTATCAACTTCTCCGGTTTCAAAAAACGGGGTATCAGCGACGGTGCTCCCACTCCGAGTAAAGTTAGTTTAAAATGTGCGCAGAATAGAAATACCCGTGTACTGTACACAAATGCTTGCAGTATACGTAATGAATGGGGTGAGCTGCAGCTTGCTGCACTGGAAAACCAGGTCGACATATTTGCCATATCCGAATCATAGTTGAAACCAGATGATCATGTTCCGTCATTTGTATCAACTAAGTATGCCATTCATCGTCAGGATAGGGATACTGGTGCTACGGGAGGGGGAGTGGCAATTATGATAAACGAAGATCTCCCCCACAGTGAGACATCGATAAAGATCGCTTCTCACTCAATCCAACTAACATAGGTATTTCTTACTGTCGCTAGGAGAAGACTGGCACTTGCATGTGCTTATATAAGCCCGACTGCTTCATCATTAGACGACCAATTACTGATGGACACATTGGAAGTACTAAAGGGGCAATGCAACGCATAACTAATTGTCGAACACTTCAATCTCCCGGGTATTGATTGGCGTACTGAAATTTCTTCACCAGAGTCAGTTGAGTTGCAATATCTAGACTGGTTTCATGTCGGGGCCTTTTATCAACATGTCAGGGAACATACAAGGTTCAGGACAGGACATACTCCATCAACTTTAGATTTGGTTCTATAGTCTGATGAAAGAGATATTTATGGAATCAAATACCTTTCGCCACTATGCGAGAGCGACCACGCTGTAATTCTTCTTGACTGGACTTCAGTGCATCCTAGTCCCCAAGTAAAGATGTCCCGCAACTTTGGTCGAATGGACATCGTCCAACTACAAACTAAAGCAATGAATCTAAGTTGGGAACCAGACGAATTAGTACCTAGTGTAGAAATCAGGTGGAATATTATAAAAGGGCACTTTTTACAACTACAGGATGATTTGCTCCTCTACAACCAGTGAGAAAGCGAGGAAAACCACCCTGGTGGAGCGCGTCTATTCGCAAAGCTATTAGATGTCGTGACCGTAGCTGGAGGGCTTACAAATTCTGTGGAACTCACAGATCTAGACTGCAGTACATGCAGACCAGAAATTCAGCTGTTGCGCTGCAAAGGAAAGCTAAAAGTGACTTCGAATCTTGACTTGCCAGAAAAGCAAAGATTAACTTAAAAGCTTTTTATGGCTATGTTCAGTCCAAGCGATCATTAAGAGAAGAAATAGGTACGTTTGTGCTGGACGATGGCAATACGGCTTTGACTGCACCGGAAAAAGCCGATGCGTTGCATTTATTCTTCTGCAGTGTTTATCGGCGCGATTCGGGTAACTGTTTAGAAACTCACGAGTGCAGAGCACCTCTCTTTAGCTCGGTGGAGGTTAATCAGGAAATGGTCACCACAGTTCTGTCGCAGCTGGATAAAACTAAGTCAACTGGCCCCGACGGTATACATCCGGCTATTCCTCAACCGCTCGCGAATATAGTTAGCCATGCAATCAGAAATCTTTTCGAAGCTACCTTACTCCAGGGTATACTACCGGATGATTGAAAACGAGCGGCGGTAATAGCCATATACAAAAATAGTCCCATTTCGGATGTACGCAACTACAGGCCAGTAAGCCTGACAAGCATTCTTTGCAAGTGCTTGGAAAAAATCATTTGGCACCAGGTATGTAAACATTTGGTAGCTAATTCCTCACTACCCGATGCCCAGCACGGATTATGAAAAGGGAGGTCCTGCCTAACCATACTTCTAAGCTTTCTTGACGAAGTGACATTACGCCTCGATGAAGGAAGAGTAGTCGAAGTCTGCTATCTTGATTTTCAAAAGGCATTTGACTCGGTGAACCATAGGTACCTTCTGCACAAACTAAGTATGTGTGGCGTCACAGGTGACCTACATCGATGGTTTGACAGCTTCTTAACTAATCGCACTAACTATGTTAGAATTGCAGGGGAGTGCTCGCAGGAATCACTGATCCTCAGTGGAGTGCCTCAAGGCTCGGTGCTTGGTCCATTACTTTTTCATATTTTTGTAAACGACCTGGCAGCGTGCTTGAGTTCACGCTGCTTCCTGTTTGCTGATGATGTTAAGATCCTAGGAACTGACAGTAGAGATACGCTTATCTCTGATTTAGAAAAAGTAATCGAGTGGACAAAGAGCTGGGACTTGCCACTAAACTTGGGGAAGAGCTGTCTTCTGACGACTGATTTAGCGACAACCCAACTAGAAGTTGGTGAAGGAACTATCAGAATAGCGGCTGCTCAGAAAGTGAAGGATCTTGGCATTACTATAACAGGCGATTTTAAATGGGCTACTCAATGTGCCGAAGCTGCAAACAAGGCTCGCAGGGAATTGTTCAGACTTCGCTCAGCGTTATCTTGCCGAAAACCTTCAATCTTCATTCCCTTATACAAAGTAGTCGTGCGGCCTCACTTGGAGTACTGCGTTCAATCCTGAGCACCGTACTTAAAAAAGGATATAGCATGTCTCGAAAGGGTCCAGCGCCTTGCGACTAGGATGGTTGAGGGTCAGGCAGGTAAAACCTATGAGGCTAGACTCAAGGACCTCGGTTTGTTCTCACTAAAGAGACGGCGGCTGCGAGGTGACCTAATAGAAGCCTTCAAGATTCTAAAGGGTCTTACAGGTGATAATATTACTGACATCCTTAAACTTGCACCTAAAGCAGCTACAAGGGGTAATTCCATGAAACTTCTTAAGAGTAGGCCCAGGTTGCTGGCACGTGAGCATTTTTTCAGCAACCGTGTGGTCAACTTCTGGAACAAGCTCCCAGATTGTATAGTAAGCCTCCCAAATGTGTTGAGCTTCAAAAGGGAATTAGACGTTAAATGGTCTATCATATTTCCGCATATTGTCTAATAAAAAACTTAAAAAAAAACAAAAAAACGTATTTTTACATTTTTATCATATCTGTCTAGGCCTGGACAACCTGACAGTAAATTAGCCCACATGCAGTCTATGATTGTGTTTCACTTTACCTCAACTAGGCTAGTGATTTCATACACCACACATTGTTCACGCATATTATTGCATTGTTTCCTGAATAGAAGAAGAAGAAGAAGAAGAAGCTGACCTCTCACCGTGCTGGTGAAGAGAAACCCTACCTTACTTTCCAGTTATTCGGAAGCAAGAACGTGTGAAAAGTACGAACTGTATACTCGATTTCGAAGTGCCGGGTGCTCAACCGCATACCGTCAAAGGAAATCTGAGCGCGTGATTGGCTTTTAGCCACCTTCAGCCCTGTGCAACTTGAACTTGAACTTGAACTGAACTTGATTTTGACCTTTGCGTTAATTTAAAATATATTTGTTTCAATTTTTCAGTTCAGAATTTTTTTATTATGTAAGATAAAAAACAATTGCTTCAAACAAACAGCAGTGTTAGAAGTTCTGGATTCGGAACGTAAAGTGATGTCAAGTCTTGTGTTGTTTAATAGAGTGATAATTTGTGTTTGTTTGCTATTCTTCTTCTGAATAGACGGTAAGAGGACTGCAGTCCATGATAGCCGCTTTACCTCCCGGGTCTCTGCTATCTCGGCGTAGATTCCTCACGAGGAGTTACTGAGCTGGAAGAGTAGGCGAATCGCGCAGGATAGCGGGAAGTTCACCGTCTTCGGTGACTGCCCCGATTGCATCGACTACGTTCAGCCCTCACTTGCAGAAAAGCTGAGGTGCTATTGCCCCTCTACAAGGCAATAGTAAGGCCACATTTAGAATACTGTATCCAGGCTTCGAAGCCGTATCACCAGAAGGATATAGTGCAGCTAGAAAAGGTACAGAAGCTGGCCACTCGCATGATCGAGGGGTTAGCATACACCAATTATGAAAATCGTCTATTAGCACTAGGACTTTTCTCACTTAGGAGGAGGCAACTTAGGGAGGATCTTATAGAGTCCTTTAAGGTTGTCAAAGGATTAAGTTGTCTAGAATTCGATGACTTCTTTCGGTTCTCTCCTTTGGTTGGTACACGAGGGCACAGTTTTAAGCTAAGTAAACAGCACACCAGGCTCGAATCCAGAACGCATTTCTTTAGCATCCGTATAGTGAACGCGTGGAACTCACTTCCCGCAGAACTAATCTTGGCAACTTCAGTAATTGCGTTCAAACATGGGCTGGACGAACGGTTGCAGGTGCTCTTCCCGGAGCACTACCCTTAAGACTAAATCCCTCATTTTTATGAAAAAAAACACAAAAATATTCGAAAAATATTTTGAAACACAAAAAAGAGTTTCTTTTTCATTTTTTTCGCATTTGTAAAAATAAACTGCTGTCCATCGTCTTTTCATTCGATTGGACATGCACACCTCCAAAAGAATCTGGGCACTCGTTTCGACTTGGTCGACTATCGCCCTGTGATACTGATACTGATACCGAATATCTGCGGAGAGTGCATTCAAAATATTGACCACTGGTCGACAGAGTAAACGATGGCTTCAGGTGTTCTGTTCGGCGCTTCTGCAACTTCAGCGAATGACCTCTAGTTCTGGAGTCCGTGGATACCGAAAAGAATTGTTGAAGTTCCGTTCCGTAATATTGCTTGACAATTAAGTGCGTTTCCTCAATTCTCTTTCCGAAAGAACTCTTGTCATCGCGATCATCGAAGATTTTCCAACTAAAAAATAAAGAAACTATCTTGGCTGTGATGGGTGATTTGTTTGCAGTTTTTTACTTAAAGAAATCCCGAACGCTCGATTGACTCGTTAGCCATTATCAGTCCATTATCAATCGTGCAGCATTTCTGTGCTGTATGACTAACATCGTGCTAAATTGATTGGCCAACGGTAGTAAGCTGCATGCTGAAACAAGCTGGAGTCTCACTACCACTTCCATTTCTGTTTCCCCCCTCATATCTGTCTAGGCCTGGGCAACCTGACAGTATCTTAGCCCACGTGCAGTCTCTGACTGTGCGGCACTTTGCCTGGATCAGGCTTGTGCTTTCATACCATATCATACCATCAGTCCTGTGCAAACCGAAATGTTCACTCTTTGAATAATATATTTTCATTCATCTATACTACACTTTAAGAAGTCATCCGATGATTCAAAGACTAACGCCTCGTTTTTCAGTATTTTTGTTATCTTTCTACGCTGCTCAAATTTTTGTAGCGATTCATTTTCTGATTCCACCTACGAAATCTGAGAAAACTGGTTCTTATGCAAATATTCTAGCTGCAATGTAAAATTTTCTAGTGGCACTGTGTGCAACATGGGTCTGCGTTGGGTCCCTACCAAACGTTCTGAACTTTTATCACTTTTCTTCCCACTGTACAAAATATCCTGTGGTTCAGTATCATTATCAAAAAGCGATAGTCGACCAAGTCGAAACGAGTGCCCAGATTTTTTCGGAGGTGTGCTTGAAAACACCCGCCACTACCAGGATTGATTCGTAAGGAACAGGCGTGTGTGACTTGTGTTTCAAAAGATTTTCCAAGTATTTTTGTGTTTTCTTAAGTCTTAAGGGTAATGCTCCGGTAAAAGCACCTGCCACCGTTCGTCCAGCCCATGTTTGAACGCAATTACTGAAGTTGCCGAGATTAGTTCCGCGGAAAGTGAGTTCCACGCGTTCGCTACACGGATGCTAAAGAAGTGTGTTCTGGATTCCAGCCTGGTGTGCTGTTTACTTAGCTTAAGACTGTTCCCTCGTGTACCAACCAAAGGAGAGAACCGAAAGAAGTCATCGAATTTGAGACAACTTAATCCTTTGCCAACCTTAGAGGTCTCTATACGATCCTCCCTAAGTCGCCTCCCCCTAAGCGAGAAAAGTCCTAGTGCTAATAGACGATTATCATAATTGGTGTATGCTAACCCCTCGATCATGCGAGTGGCCAGCTTCTGTACCTTTTCTAGCTGCATGATATCTTTTTGGTAATACGGCTTCGAAGCCTGGATACAGTATTCTAAATGTGGCCTTACTATTGCCTTGTAGACGGGCAGTAGCACTTCAGCTTTTCTGCAAGTGAGGGCTGAACGTATTCGAAAGAGTTACCTTCTGGCCCTTTGAGCTGCAGCAGCACATGGATCAGCCCACTTAAAGTTTGCGGAGACTACGATTCCTAGGTCCTTAGTAGATTTTGCCCTACGGAACTCCGTGTGGGCTGAGGGCGTAGACACAATCATGTTGCCTGCCAGTGTAGAGAGCAAGTGACTCTTATCTAGGTTATGGGGAAGGTCCAACTTAACAGCTTCCACATCACTAATCAGATCGGAGTTATCCGACCTACCGACAATTTTAACGTCGTCAGCAGTTGTTTGGCTAGATCATCAATGAAGATGAGGAACAGCAACTGCCACAAGACTGAGCCCTGTGGAACCCCACTGGTTTTATGCGCACACGTGTCATCTATTCTGACAGTAAAGGAACGGTTGCTAAGGAATGCTTGAATCCAGCCCAGTAGGTTTCCTGATACTCCTTTGGCTATGGTTATTTGAAGCTGTTTGCTTATTTTACCATAAAACAGTATTGTACTATTGCACGATGTCTGAAGTTGATTGTCTTTTCACTTATATAACCTAGGGTTCCTCGTGACATGCTCCTTCTTTATCAGATTATTTGGAGCATTTTGACCTCAAATTACTATCGATAATCGTCATCAATCATCGAAAAAAGGGTCATCGACTCCGAACAGGCGTCCAACTCACCGATTTTCATGCCTCGGAGCACGCGTATAGTAGCAAGCTGCATCTACCATATTTTTAACACTAGTTTGAATGTAGATACTCTTTTGCAGGTTACGCTTTCTTATATTTTCGGTAATTTAATCACTTCTAAATTAAATTGGAGTTCCAAATCTCTCGTGCCCTTGGGATTGCCAACGATTTCTTAAACTGGCTACACTCCCATGCACTTCACACGTATTATTATATTATTATTATATTTGCACAATCTGATACAGATATAGTGCCGTTCAACATAAACAATGAGATGTACAAAGCGAGAAGGGGGGTACAAAGCGTTGTCATCGGCATCGTTGAACGTAGGCATGATACTACCCGGTTGCCTACACCGAAGTAGGGGAGATTTCGTTTAGGGGGTCCCACCCCGAGCCTTTACCCACAAGGCAGTGGAGCGAGAGAGGTTCGCACCTATCGGTGGCCGGTGACCGACGAAGCGGTTCATACGCCCTTTTCTGGGAATTTCCAGTTCGGATCCCGATAACCCCGTTGATAGGTTGGTGACTTCAGTTTTTGCCTGTGCACCATACAATGTCCTTGGATAGGACAAGGGGCAGTGACTTTGGAGCGGCTATTCACAGCAAAAATCCGCCCCGTCGTGATGTCATCATCGGATTTTTGTGCTTTGAATAGGGAGAACGCTTGCCCGGCGAACCCTCACACACCCTCAATACAACCACCACACCGCCGACCATTTTTTTGAGCCGGAGAACCGAGCCCACCCAGCTGGCATCACTTGGGAGGTATTTTCGGGCAAAGCCAATCCACTTTCAACCATACTACTTGAACCGAATCCAGCTGTATCCAAGTTACCGGTTTTAAAACGAGACTCGTCTAACAAGACAACTTCATTGAAACCGACTCATTCTCCAGGAGGAGATAATCGCACAAAAGTAAAGTAAAGTAAATACGCAACTCATTCAAAACGGCACTACAGTTACGTTCAGTCAAAAGGCTTAACACGAAGGACTAGAGCTACCTTAAGGATGGTTGAGGACAGCTGTCCTAGCAGATTAAGAAGAAGCTAACCTGTTTTCTCTGCACTTTGAGAGCGTGTAATATGAAGATCTCCGCTGGCATACTTCAGCGCTATCACCTCAATGTGCCATTTTTGATCGCACTCTTTGCTTCCAGCTTGTCTACGAGGTTCGCAACGTTGAGTGTATCATTGTAAACTTATCACGCAAAAACGTTGAATGGTTCGATACCATACATCCTGTAATGATACAAATTCTAGCTCCCAGGATAGCTGCACCGATCACGGAGGTTTTTATAACGATTACATTGGGCTCCCTTGCACCAGGCTGGAGAACAGCCGTTGTAGTGCTCCTAGATAAGGGATCTGTTCAGGCCTGGGAAACCACCTACAGACCATGAATGTGTTGCAGTTTACCTGGATTAGGCTTGTGCTTGCCTATATAGATTCGCCCACCGTGATTTATTCGAAGTGTTTCTTGTTGATAGACGATCTTATATTATGGGCTCCGACAATTACGCGTAAGCAATGCGAGATTATTATTATTTTATTATTTTTGCACAATCTAATACAATTAAGTGCCGTTCAACTAAACAATGAGATGTACTAAGCGAGAAGGGGGTACAAAGCGTTGTCATCGGCATCGTTGAACGTAGGCATGATACTACCCGGTTGCCTACACCGAAGTAGGGGATATTTCGTTTAGGGGGTCCCACCCCGAGCCTTTACCCACAAGGCAGTGGAGCGAGAGAGGTTCGCACCTATCGGTGGCCGGTGACCGACGAAGCGATTCATACGCCTTTTCTGGGAATTTCCAGTTTGGAGCCCGATAACCCCGTTGATAGTTTGGTGACTTCAGTTTTTGCCTGTGCACCATACAATGTCCTTGGATAGGACAAGGGGCAGTGACTTTTGGAGCAGCGAGTCACATCCGCCGCGTCGTGATGTCATCATTGGATTTTTTGTGCTTTTATAGGGAGAACGCTTGCCAGGCGAACCCACCACAACCCTCAGGACACCACCGCCGCACCTTCGCGCTGAGCTCGTAGAAAAACCGAGCCCACCCGGCTTGCACACGTGGAGTATTTCGGCAATGCGAGTTACATGTAAGAAAACTCCAAGCCTGTTCCAACAAATAATGTATAGTACGACTGAACGTGGGCCAAGAGAATGTCAGGTTCTCAGGCTAAATCAAAAGGAAGATAATACACTTGGGAATGGTAGTGAGACTCTAGCTCGTTATACTTGTTTTTTTATTTACTTGTGTGCGGACTATCTCCTCCGGAGGATGAGTTCAGTTTCATATGCAGATTCTGAGAATTTGGTACAAAAACGGCGTCACCCAGCACCCACCGGCGTGGGTTTCGAGTCAGTTTCTTCTAGACTTGGCACACCCAGTGCAGACCTGCAAGGCAGCAGGGAGTTGACAGAAAGAGGTGGTGGCACCAGACTCTGTGCCATGTTTTCCTCAAGGTTTTCTCCCGAAGCCTTTCCCGCGATCGGGTATCCCACAAGGCAGCGGACGTTTAAAATCAGGGTTTGCCTTCCATTAGATGAAATGCCCTCCCAGGCTAACGAGCTACATCTTCCCGTTATTTCATGCAGCTCACTACCATTGGCCATTCACTTTAGCACGATATTAGCCGTACTGCATTAAGGTGCTGTACGATTGCACATCCGTGCACATTGTATAAAATACCTTAACAAATTTTGGCTTGGGACAAAGCGTGGTTGCTCCTGGTGAATGACCGTAAGTATGCCTTCCTTCACATGGGATCTGATCGAATTTCTCGATCATATTACACTGAAATTAATGTCGTTCGGCCAGTCTATGAGTTGACACACTGGGATGAAGCAACACACCGTAGCGCCGATCTCAGTGTTGCATATGTGTTTGGCCGGGTGGGTCAGTTAAACCAAATAATATTTGGTTTGAGACCTTACTTTACTTACTTACTTTTGTGCGACTATCTCTTGGAGGCT
>JACCGJ010005306.1:0-47550 GCA_013407085.1 Atriophallophorus winterbourni | reverse complement strand
CACTCGCGATTGTTTTGTCGAGTCCATGTTGCGAATACCGAAGTCTTTTGGTTTCCATTCTTCCGCAAGTGTTTGAATGAATGTTTCTCCTCTTCTTCCCAGAGATCGTCGGTAGTGCAGTGTTTTTTGCGCGGTTGAATTGTGTTCAATCGCAGCTTCGCTTGTGAGTAGCCAGGTGCTACTTTTTAAAGTTCCACATTTGATCCGTGTGTGTTCGCTTCTTTTATACACTAGTTTCTAGGTTTCTATTCTGTTCTTCACGCGTTCACATACAGAAATGGTAGACAGTTTTTCCAATTCTGTCTACTTCTTAAATTGAATTCCAATGAAGACGCAATTCAGTAGATGGTGCGCATTTTTCAAGTTTTCTTTTTTTTAGAATGACGAACGTAACATCGACGTATCGGATCCAGATTTTGGGTTGGATCAGCGGTAAAGCGATACGTTCAAGATATGCATTACGGCTTCGGCGAGCAACCCAGATAAATGAGATCCTATTTGAGAACCTTTCATTTGTGTATACAAACCATTGATGAATTTCACATTCGTCTGCAAACACGATTGTAATAACTGTAGTATACTCTTTTTGGTCAGTCGGTTTCCATTGTACTCCGTTCCGCGTTCGTCCAGCAGTTTCGATTTGGTTTGCAGCGCTAAGATAGTGCCGATAGATGTAAATATCTCTGTCACTTCATAAGAAACCACGATTTCTTCATCTTTCAAATTCACGTCCTTTATCTTCTGCCGGAATTCAGTTACGGAATAATCTGATCCTTGATCACCGCGAAAGAAATTCTTTTTGGCTTCATCGACATTTGAGTATTTGCCAATCCTCTTGTGCGCGTTCGCGGTAAGATTCCGTAACTGAATTTCCACAGAAGATAAAGAACGTGAATTTGAAAGATGAAGAAATCGTGGTTTCTTTTGACGTGACAGCGCTATTTACATCTATCGGCACTAACTTAGCGCTGCAAACCAAATCGAAACTGCTGGACGAACGCGGAACGGAGTACAATGGAAACCGACTGACCAAAAACAGTATACTACAGTTATTACAATCGTGTTTGCAGACGAATGTGAAATTCAGCAATGGTTTGTATACACAAATGAAAGGTTCTCAAATAGGATCTCAAATATCTGGGTTGCTCGCCGAAGCCGTAATGCATATCTTGAACGTATCGCTTTACCGCTGATCCAACCCAAAAATCTGGATCCGATAAGTCGATGTTACGTTCGTGATTCTAAAAAAAGAAAACTTGGAAAATGGGCACCAACTACTGAATTGCGTCTTCATTGGAATTCAATTTACAAAGTAGACAGGATTGGAAAAACTGTCTACCATTTCTGTCAGTGAACGTGTGAAGAACAGAATTGAAACCTAGAAACTAGTGTTTAAAAGAAGCGAACACACACGGATCAAATGTGGAACTTTAAAAAGTAGCACCTGGCTACCCACAAGCGAAGCTGCGATTGAACACAATTCAACCGCGCAAAAAACACTGCACTACCGACGATCTCTGGGAAGAAGAGGAGAAAAATTCATTCAAACACTTGCGGAAGAATGGAAACCAAAAGGACTTCAGAATTCGCAACATGGACTCGACAACACAATCGCGTGTGAACAGCACGAACACAGCAAGGTTAACACTGCCGCAAGAATACTACGGACGCTCGGAATTAGTGTAGCACACAAGCCAGCTTCAGCACTGAGAAGCCAACTTGTCAAGGTCAAGGGCATGTTTGCTAAGGTTGGACGAAATAACGTCGTGAACAGAATCCCGTCTTCCGATCGTGAGAAATGTTATATTGGACACATCGGGAGAAGGTTAGAAACAAGGATACATGAACACAAACTGGCTACACGACGACATCACCACAAATCAGTAACATCGGTACACCTGGATCATGAAGGATACGAATTCAATTGGAATAGTATGGAAATCATCACCAAAGGCAGTACTCTTCACGTTCGAGAATTCCTCGAAGCGTGGTATTGGACCCTACAATATATCAAAGAGCACATCCGAATGGATGGTGTCTACGGATTAATGAGAACACGTCAAGATCCCGGACATGCAAGGATTCTAGCCTACTAAATAGTCAGCCAGTAATGTCGAATACTATGCCCGGCCCACCAAACCCAAGTCGCCCACCTATGATAAAATGAAATCGACTGTTCTAAATTTCTTAGTTCATTCAGGCGCTGAAATTATCGTCATATCTAGAGCATCCGGTTCCATAAATCCGTATCAAGTCGGAAAATGTCACTTGTATCAATACTTAAGGCTAATGCCTTCTAACTCTCAATTTAGGACTATGACGCAGATTCCCCTGGACGTTTATCATCGAACATTTCAATTGCCCCATAATCGGTATCGACTTTTGTCCCACTTAGGTCTAATTGTGGAAGTAAAACATCGGAGATTAGTTGATACGACAACCTCCTCGCATGTGTCAGGCATCATTATCGAAGCCATTTTTTCCGGCATCAAGGCTTTCACTACGGAATCTTCGACATTTAGTTCTATACTGAAAGTATTCCCATCCATTATGCAACCCCTAAGACAGACGGTCATATTGACCACATAGTCACTAGCGGACTACCTTTCTCTTTTAGACCTAGGCGACTTCATCCATGCTTACTCAAAATTGCAAATGCCTAGTTTAGGCATAATCTAGAGCTTGTAATCTTTCACCATTCCTCCATCTTCTGGTCGTCACAAATACATGTTGATCCATAGAAGACCGCAGTTGAGTGGAGGCCAAATCATTTTTTGCACTGCCACTGAAATACCTTTCATTGAACCAGAACTGACTTATCCTTTATCAATAACGACCGATACATCTGATTCGGCAGTAAGAGCTGTTTTACAACAAAACCGACAGAACACAAACCATCAATTGGCATTTTTCGCAGAAGATTAATCGGGAAAAAACCCACTAAACCACAAATTTTGCCATGAATTACTTTCGTGTATTTGGCCACATGACATTTCATTCACTTATTGGGAGTTCATTACTATATTATTTTTTACGGATCACAAACAGTTAACTTTTGCTTTGCATTCTAAACTCGATCATCATACGCCGCATGACACATTGATTAAAGTTCTCGATTCTCTACTAACATTGGTTAAGTCAAAGTAGAGGTGAACATGGTTGCCGATGCCTTATCAAGACATGACATTTCTGTTTTGTCCGCCGACGCACGATTCGATCTCTCCCTTTTGGATAAACATCAAAGTGGGATTAATACAATGGAACGCGCAAAGTGTCGATCCTTCAATCTGCAGCAAATCGATTGAACGTACTCTTGTCAGCCGGATCCTAATAGTTATACTGAGATTTACCCCATGTTCTAATTGGAATTCATTTTACCATTGAAAAAGACATGCAATGTTCAGCCACAGAGTTAGTTTGTCACACTATCTTGTGTCTCCCCAGCGAACTCGTAGTGCCTTGCCAGTCATTACCTTCTCTGTCAGATTACATTACTCGCTTGCGATCGTTTGTGTCGAAATTGGATTATACGACTCCTCGACAGCGCCATGTCCACCAACAGAAATCACCTCATCGCTGTACGTGCGATTTTATTTTTGCGATGTGTGTCCCTATATAAACCACTTCAACCATCCTATCATAGATCACGCAGAGCTACTAAGCGTAAACACAAGTACGTCATTTTCAATATGAATGGTTGATGCCTCACGGTTTCTATTGATCGTCTAAAACCAGCTTTCGTTGAGCTTAAGCCACCAAATCCATTAACAATGCTTCCCCCTTAATCATAACCGCTGTGTAATTCTCATGTGCCTATCACCGCCGTCACTCATCCCAATCCTCCAGTCCCATCCATTTACGTTGAAACTCGAAACGTTAGACAAGTGCGTATGCCCAACCGTCGAAAGAACAAAATATCACGACGTACGATCACACCCAACATCCACTTCGGGCATTCAAACGGTCCATTCTCTAATGTGCATCTTTACCTAGTCGGTTAATGCCATCATCGAACGGATATTCATTCACCCAACTTGCGATCGATCGCATTACAAGATGGCCGATAGCTTTTCCGATCAAAGACCACGTTCTGTGTCTATAGCACGCGTCTTTGTCGAACACCGGATTGCCTATTTTGGCACACCATTCATCAACGCAACCTACTCTGGCGCTCACTTTTAATTGATATTTTTCCGAGATTTGACTCTACACCTTGGCTGTCAGCACATCCGAACCACCGCCTACCATCCCAACGCGAATGGATTGGTTGATGGCGCCCCAACGGCAGGTCAAAGCTGGTCAGTCCGGTCCTAATAGATGCACTGAGAATTTACCACTTGTTGTTTTTGAAATTCGATCTAATATGACAGAAGACATTCATTGCTCAGCCGCAGAGTTAATTTGCGGCACTAACTTGTGTCTCTCCGGTGAACTCGTAGTGCCATGCCAGTCACTAACTTCTATGTCATATTACATAACTCGCATGCGATCGTTTGTGTCGAAGTTGGATTATATGACTCCTTGACAGCGACATGTCCATCAACAGAAATCACCTCAACACGATAGTGCGATTTTGTTTTTGTGCGACGTGTGTCCCTATATAAACCACTTCAACCATCCTATCACAGACTACGCAGATCTTTTGATCTTATACACATGTAATTTATTTTGAATACGAATGTTCGACGCCTCACAATTTCTATTGATCCGCTAAAATTAGCTTTCGTTGAGCCTAAGCAACCAACTCCATCAAGCGTCATTACCTCTCAATCGCAACCCCCGTGTTATCCGTATGTGCCTACCAACTGCCTCGTTCTCCAAATCCTCCAGTCCCTTCCAGCGCCGTTCAAACTCGCACCGGTAGACATATGCAATGTCCCCAACGTCTTTCTGACTATGTGACCTCATTGACATTTCGAGCTTATGTTATCCTTTCTCTAAGCCAAACTAACGCTCTGTTTGGAAATTATTGTAGTGAACTACTTTTACTTTGTGTCTCCGTGTTTTGTACATAAAAGTTTTATGCCTTTTTTGGTTATTCGTCCATTGGTTTTGCATGCATCAATCGAATTAAGGTTTGGCGGTTTTCGAACTCTCGGACTTCGTCTTTTTTGTGGTTGCGAAGTTTGTGTGCGCTACTTCGTGTGGGAATTGTGATTAACGGACCCTGCTTAATTTTCGCGCATTCTCTACCTTTGTTTCCATCTTTTGGATTTTCCCGTGTGGATTATCTCGCTATCGTTTGAGTTCACTGGATATTCAGTTGGACATTTGCTCGTTTGGTCTTTTAGAGAGTTCATTCCATTTTGGTTTCTATTTTGTGTAGGGCAGACTTATTTTCGTTCTACTACACAATCAGCACATGTGGAGCAGCGCCGAATTCCCGAAAGATCACAACGTTTACTAAGACCAGCTTAAACATTGCAATCACAACCGAATGAACGATCGTACGAGACTTTGTCGGTAAGTTACGTATACCCCAGCAACAAACCTCTCTTTCCACTACATACATATTGTCTGACTTGCCCATGACAACAAGCTTCCATTGATCTTACTAGACCATTTTCCATGATTATTCTGTACCTCCACACGTTCGCTATGTTTCTGCTATATAAATACAAGCCATGTCCTCGGTGAAATAACGTTGAAGCACGGACTTTTGCTCAACGTTCCATTCCGGCCTTTTCTGTTTTCCTGATTATCGGGTTATGAGCAACACATTGATTGATAGAACGCAACGAGTGTCTCCGTATTCATCATAACACATTGGTTAATTAAATGTACGTTATCATATAATGTATACGCAACTCGTCGTATCTATGACTACAAGACTCAAGATTTATGGTTGAAAAAGCAATTAACTTTACAATAACCATAGAGTGTAACTATAGGTACAAATGTAAATATATATATATATATATATATATATATATATTTATATAATCAAAATCAATGCGACGATGATAGTTTATTGGTTGGTTGGTGTCAAAATTTGGATTAGCTCTCATATAGTCGTCAAGTATCGATTTGAATATAGATAAACTGTTTAAGCCTACCAAATCGGCAAGTAGGGAATTGCAAACAAAGCACACGCAACAACTAAATGCGTGGCAGTTCGATTCGAACGCACTGCTATTGCTATCTCTCCTAAGCTCATATAAATATTATACACGCTGGATAATTCACATAATGCTATTGCTATCTCTCCGTAGATCATATTAATATCACACACGCTAGATAATTCACATAATGATTGAAAAGTAAATCGTGGCACGCAATCATTTTATCAAAATAATTTTGCGCAATTACTCACCTCGATCTATCATCCTCAAGCAGATCGCGTCATTGTACTGTCGCTGAAATTTTCGCGAATTCGATGTTCACATATACGATGAATTTAAACGTTCTCCTGTCTCACATGCACAATCCAACGAATGTTTATAATATATGAAAATGAAATAACGTGTTTCCATTGACACCTCAAAAATGTATCTGTCGAATTATGTCTTCGTAATAGCTTACATTGATTTATCTTTTGTGATCCATACTGCGATCCGCCCGAGTGAAATCTTTTTCATTTTTATCTAGCATTAGTCTGCTTAAATATTTTGTTCACAAGCTGCTGAGATTCAATTTTACGAAAAACAGAACTCACCGATATCTCAAGCATCCGTCAGCGTGAACCGTTCAATCCATCTGTGTCTGAACTCAACTGAGCAGTTGGTTTCTACTCCCCGACTCACAAAATGAGCATGATGTTGTATTGAACGAAAAATAAGTTTGCTCTGTGATGATTACTCAATACTCTCATGTCCGCTGCAAATCGATAATGCGGTGGTCGATAAACGCGTGACGGAAATCAATCAATCGATAGCCGGGCTCGGAAGCGTTCGAATCCATCTGGATGGGCTGAACGCGGTTGACAATGCATTCAACATTGATTAGAAGATTGTGATAAAAAATATGCCAAAATGCATTTATAAAGCGATAAGTTATCGTAAATAAGAAATAGCTGAAAAAAGCATCGTAGCGCGTTAATTAAACTGCACCAATTGCTGTTCCCGAGAAACAAAGATTATCACGGTAGTTGAATATAATTGAGACCGATTGGGAATCCTTATTCATGGAAAGAAAGTTTGTGATGAATCGGTTAGAGTAATTTTTTAATGTTAGCTTTCTGACACAGAAGCTTCGTTAAACCAATGGTATCTCATATGTACCTCAAACCCGCATCTGTGTCGATTGACGTAAGATATACTGTCGTTCTTAGCTTGCCGTTGTCTTTCTGTGCGAGACCTTCCGAGAATGGAAGTCTCCCTTTCATAGACTCAGTTTCTTTTGTAACCAATATTTTGGATCCAAATTATTAAGATAACTATGAAACGCTTCGAGTCTGTTGCGCTTTATGATGATGGATGTATCTTCGACATAGCGCCACCATATCTTTGGTTTTGAAGCTTCGTTTTTCAAAGCTAGCTCTTCGAAATACTCCATGTACATATGTGCTAGCACCGTGGAAATAGGTGACGCATTTTGTTTGTATAGCTGCCCAGTAAATAACGTGTGGCTCATATTTAGACAAATTGCTACACCGTTGACTCTTTTTTGTACACTCAGGTTTGTACGATACTTCAAGGTCGTATCAGAAATGAGTGACTTCCTTGGCAACGTTAAAATGCTGGTAGTGTCGACATTGTGGAATCCTTATATGGAAAGACTTCACGCAAAGGCAGTCAAAATAAAGGCTGGGCAAATGCGCTGAACAAGGTGGGTGGGGCGGATATCTCAAACATCTGGCGTTCGGTTCTGCAGCGGATAATGATTAACGTGCATAACGCATAATGCATACGCAGTCAAAGCAAGCAGCCTCATCGGTCAGTGGACATTGTTCACACATGCACTGACAAAGCAATTAAGCGATTATACAAGATGCGGCTTGCAACGATTACCGTGGGTGCACACGGATTACGCGAGTAATATGGACCGCGGACGTTATTAGCACCTGTATAATAAAAATAATCAATTCGGGGTTTAACACACGTAAGGGGCGGATAAATTTGCCTTGATCCAGCCTGTCTACCTTAGGTAATGTAGGTTTGATCAGGTAATTGCAATTGAAACCTGAACCCTGTTCGTGCTGACACCAAAGATTTTTACGAAACTTCTGTGTCAGAAGCGAAATGCTACCAAAAATATGCTCTAATCAATTCATCGCATAATTTCTTTTCATAAACACGAATTATGATTTACCTGAAAGTGCTGTCAGGCTTATGCGAGAAATTATATCGTGTCGTCCCGGTGTATTCAAAAGCCGTAATCCTGCGAGGTTGCAAAATGTTCGATTTTCTGAACATAAACAATTATTAATCAGAGTATTAACTAATAGTGAATACTAAAAGCATTTAGGTGATCGTAACAGACCACAAATAGGACCAGCATAGTGCTCAGCAATCGATCGGGATATGTTCGGGATGGTTCGGGGTATGGAATGTTTTGTAAAGTAAGATTAGGTCTACAATCTATTGGAATATGCTTGGGACCGATCTGTGGAGTGGCTGTCAGCATGAATACTCATTGTCCAATCAGAATGCAGTAGCTGTCAGTGTGTCTATCTCTCTATTGTAATTCCTATGATGATTCATATGCTTGTTGACGTGTAGTGAATACACATGTGTCGCTCTGATCTTGACTTTTCTACACGATCGTGTATTCATAATGCTGAGAAATTTGAGTGGAATCGGTTGGAGTAGTTTTTGGGTAACGTTTCACTTCTGTAACAAAAGCTCGTCATAAAAATCGGAGATTGGCGAGATACAGTTTGTATACCTTACGTAAAATGTACATCTGAAGCGATACGTAGAATCTTGAACCAGGCGGCCATACGTGTGACTTATAAGAAAGAGAAAATTATCCGTTCGGTTCTGATGCACCTCGAGGAAAAGACACCTTTATCTAGCGTCACGAGCAGCATCTACAGAATCAACTGTAAGCACTGTTCGGGTGTTTACATATGGCAGTCTTCCAGGGAAATTCACACTAGATTCGAAGAACACCGAAAGCGTGTCCGGAAACAGCGCCGGGATGCGAGGGATTATCAATCCCTTATTCGTGATTCCGCCTTGGCGGAGCACGTTTTAGATACGGGCCGCAGCGTCGATCTAGACAATGTGGAAATATTAAGATGCGGTATAAAACCATATAGCGAACGCCTACATGTGGAGGCGGTCGAAATTGCCAAGGCGGTCAATAAGGTGCATGGGGTAGAAATCTCCATAATCTAGCGCTCGGCACTGCTGCGACGGTAAATAGTTATTATTCACCTTATACCTACTAGTTAATTAGATTGTTGCTTTCCTTCAAAAATAGGTTAACCTTAACCTTTTTAGTTATGTACTTTTACGCATGTGGACCGCCGTGTCAACTGACCTTGACCGTGTTCACCTGTATCAGATTGACAAGGATACACGTTAGTAGGAAAATCGACCACTGATCCTGGTCATTCCCACGAGACGTGACACACACTAGATTCAAGAATTTATGGTTTAAAAAGCTCGTAGCTGTACAACTGTCATTATCAAAAAATACTCCGGGTTTCAGCTTCGTAGCGTTGTTAACAGTTCGATAAAGCAGTTTAGGATTTCGCTGCATTCTTACCACCAGCTGAAGCGGGTGATATTTTTGTCCTCTCGGATGAGATTTGTGACTTGATTCCGCAATTCGCGAAAGTTTGCCCACGTCGAATCAGTTCTGGCAACCTTGTGAATAGCCCATGCCAAATTTCGCTTTGTCAACCATTTTCTAGTCCTACTGCGAATTCTGAATTGTCGTTCTTTGCTATTATGTTTCGGGACATGTTCAGAATTGAAATGTATCATGTTGATTATGTAATCTGTCAGGGTTGCGCAATGCGAGTTCGGATCACTAAAATTTATATTATGTTCATCAAAAACTACCATTGTTTCCATCAAACCAATGTAATCAACTTTTGTATTTCGTTTTGTTTGCTTTACAATTCTACTGGCGTTGCACACATATTGAAATAGCAGAACGAAGTGGTCGCTTTGACCCAGCGGAGGGTGATACTAAACATCTTCAAACATCTTCTTCGTTATAGGGATTTGACTTATGCGTTCGGAGGCGCTTTTGATATATGGGTAGAGATACCGTAGTCCACCAAACATTTAACATCCTTCGGGAGATTCCTATGGTTATCTTTCCAGTTAGCCCTAATCGATTCCATCATACCTTTCGTTAAAAATGTTACTTTCAGAGGTTTTGGCCCGTCACCTTTATAGTTTGGTGACCGAAGTATTCTAAAAGTGTCCACCACCACTGACTCGTGAGCTCCGATGATGTCGGCAACGCAGAGCCACTGTTTATAATCGTGGTGCTGTATTTCACTTCCCGAAGTAGTGTTAGTTTTTTCGGGAAAACCAAGAAAAACAACACTGTGTTGATCAGATATGTTCGCATTGTTTAAATTTCTTTTCCTCTCCTACCACGGAATATCGGCATGTATGCGACATTTAGTATGTGAACATGTACGGAGCAAATAAGAGTTTAGAAGAACGTCTTCCATCTCTTTTTGGCTTTTGAAAGTTATTCTTAATAAACGTGGTTCTTCGAGATGAGGAGAATTGGGGTGCCGACTTAGGCAGGTTATTGAATGAGGCAGTATCGAGCTCAGATCCATCATTGAACACAGCTGGTACCATTGTTCAATGTCGTGAGTTCTACTCGAGAAACGTGTCCGTGATGTCTCCGGTACATTGGTGAAAATTACACTGAGATTCATCAAAGTTGTTTTCATTTCAGTATTAGTTTTTGAAGTAGAGGAATTCTGCTGGTGGACAGTCAGTACACGCCCCTTCAACTTTCTAATGTGACTAACATCTGAGTGGCAGCTAGCTTTTGCATCACCAAACTGTTCAGCCTCCCGCAAATTCTCTTTAAGTAACGGCACAACTTGTGGAGTTACGAGATGTAGCGTTAAGTTCATATTGGTTTCATTTTTCATTTATACTGGGCAATTACTAATGACTTCAATGTTTCCTCGAATTTATGGGAACAGTTCTCTAAGTATTTGATGCGATTCTCTGGATCTCCTGGTTGTGATACATTGGTGCGAGCGCCGCTGTTTTGTTCTACAGACGCTGCACACATAACATACACTTGGAATTTTAGGATTATTAATAATGACTACTGCCTCGTTAGTCAAAAGTTTGTCGCACTTAGTGTGGATCTTAGTAGAGCACATATAACACATGACTACTTTCGATTTCACACATACCCCCATTCTGCAAATTTGCCACGTAGTTTTCGTAGGTCTAGACATTCGATAGCTGTTGAGGTTGTCTAGCCAAGGTTGCCTGATCGTTAAATGTGGGTGTTGATAGCTTCCACTAAAACACATAGGCGCGTATCGATTGGTTCACGGTTGAGAGATGAAATTTGCGAGGTTCGTGTGGAAACGTATCGCAATGTATTGGATGCAAATTACCGAGTAAAACAGTCGTGGTGACCGTAGATTTGATCTCGCACAAATGAGGCACGGCTAGTTGAATTCAGCAGGAGAAGGTCTTCCGAACAATATCGGTCAAAACAGCGACAACAAATTTTGCTCGCGCACACAATTTCCACGGTGATGTGGAAAATAGTAACTTCCGAAATATTGATCACAGGACACTAGAAATGATTGAGTTTAATAGATCTCTTCAAGCGAAATCGAATGGTGTAAGAATAATCCAGCGAGTGACGAGTAATATTCAAAAGTATCAGAGAACAAAATTATGCGTCTGCCCGTTAACGTGTCTATTGTCTATTACTATAGGCTGTTTAGCGGTAAGGTCAAATAGGTGGTGGTGGGTTGACCGCTACTTAATCATGTTCCCTGTCCTGACTATCCCATCAAACTAACAATTACTTTACAAAGGCAACACGTCTCCTTAATCTACGCAAACGGGTATTTGGGAAGTTTCGCCCACGATATTCCCGATGATCATGAACACATACTTGAGACCAGCCACGGAATACGGCGTGCAGTCATGGTCTCCGTGGCTCAAGAATGATGTGGAACTTATGCAGCGAATCTATCACCTCTCAACAAAACTAGTTCTCAGCATCCGAAACAAGCCTTATGAAGAAAGGATAGCTCAACTGAATCTGTTCGACTTTCCCTATCGACGAGGAGAGGAGAACTTATCTTACATTACAAAACATTCCATACCACGAACTGTCCCTTACATGATTTATTCGCGCGAAGGGTTACGAGAAATTATCGGACCCATGAATATGTGCTGGTGGTATCCCATTCCCGCCTAAAGAGTAGAAGGTATTTTTACTCTGTCCGTGTGTTTTACTTGGAACAGTTTACCTTTAACCTTCCACTAGTTTGCACGAATTTAAAACGAAATTTAACGAATTTTTATTGAATTATTCGTTTCCCCAACACTTATATACTGCTTAATTTAATTTCTCATCTTGTTCATATACTTACATTTCAATTTTTACCATCCTATGGTTGTTGTTAAGCCTGTTGCTTTTTATACTATTTAAATATTTGAATCTAAATTTTTATATAATGGAACACTACTTCAACCATGTATTTGAAAACTTGACTGATCTGGAGTCCATAATCATGAAAATAAATTTTAAAATGAATCGGTTATAGCAAGATTTGGGTAACTTCCCGCTTCTGAACACAGAAGATTCGTCAGACCAAGGGTGTCGGTACGAAGTGTTCAAGTTTAAATGGCATTTTCTTAACCAATCCTGATTTCTCTGAGCTAGACAGGGGAGATCAAGATAATTGATCACACAACCTATTTGCTGGGTTCATCCCCAATTGTTTATTAATTGTACAGGTCAGCGTCTGCAGTCACACTGCTTACGTAATCATGTGCGTATTAGGTGTGATGTAGGTAATCCTTATACGCTGCAGAATCGAACCGAGATATCCGCCCCATCCACCTTGTTCACCGCATTCGCCCCAGTCTTTGTTATTTTAACAGCCTCGGCGTGAAGTCTTTCCTTATAATATTTTACACCCCATCTTATCACTTCCACGTTATCAAGATCTACTAGGTGTCCAGTGTCTAGCACGTGTTCAGCTAGGGCAGAATCACGAATCAGTGATTGATATTCACTGGGATTGCGGGGTTGCATTTCTACTCGTTTCCTGTGTTCGTTAGCCCATGTGCAAAGTTCTCTAGACGTTTGCCCAATATAAACACCCGCACAACCTAGAGGAGTCTTATCATTGCGATGTATTAATACGGAGCGGAGAGTTCTACCTCCCTTATATGTTACTCTAATACTTCTTCTTCGTTATTTGAGATTTGACTTATGCGTTCGGAGGCGCTTTTGATATATGGGTAGAGATACCGTAGTCCACCAAACATTTTCCGTTTTCGGTTGCGGACGCTTAACTCGGTTCAATTGGCGCTTAATTAAGCTCTTGGTGTAACCATGATTTGCAAGTCGGCGACTGACTTCTTCGTGAGCTAGTCTCTTATCGCATCATCGCTGGAGAGGCGGTCAACCTTGTAGAATATCGATTTTGCTACGGACTGAAATACCCTTTTATGGTGCCCAGATGTGAAACTGAAAATGACATCCGTGTCGTTTGGCTTACAATATACCTTTGTTCTTATCTTGTCGCTATCTTGCCGAGTTAGTCCAAGAACGGAAGTGCGTGCTGTGCGGTCGCATTATTCCGTGCTCTTGCGTTTTTGGATCTACTTCATTCCCATCTCGTCCTATCTGGATAACTTTTACCTTTTTGGACTCCTCTTAACACAAGCATTGTGTTCATACCATTTTTGGAGGCAGAAAAGCAATCTTAGAAAAATCAGTTTTCTACATTTTGAACCAAACTAGACCTACTCGGGCAAGTTTGTGTGCAACACTGAATATTGGATTGAGTTTGCCACCATTCGAAAGAGCTCGCTTTCCCACTTCGCTTGACACATTGGACCGGAAAATCGGATCCAATCTGAAGGAGCTACGACGAATTTCGTTACCCACCTTTCTTGTGGCGAGATTATTCACTCACCCACTTCCAACAACCCTAAATCCGCTTCGGACCCGACTCCGTTTCATACGTGCCAACGCGCGCACACCCATTTACCACACAGATCGATCGATAAATCTTTTCACCCCGGCGGCATGACCTTACGAGCGAAGCCCAGTGAAGGCGGTCACATGTGCAAAATTTGTCGAAAGGCGGTAAGTCACAATGCCCGACACGCTAGTTGTTTTATTTGTCACGATAAAGTTCATATGAAGTGTGATGTTACCCTGACTGCTGATGCTATTGCAATTATCAATAAAAATGAAATGCCAGGTGTATGCTATATCTGTCATGTATGCAGAATTGAAACTAGAATCTGTACAAAGACGACTGCGAGCTCACAGACTGAAACTAATATGGGGATGTTGAATTTAGAGGACCGCATACAGAGAATTGAAGGTTTGATAAATGACCTATTAATTAGCAAACTGAAGCCTAGACTTGAGTGTGGAGATCGTCTTTCATCTCCGTTTCTAAGGAAGCAGGAAGGCAAAAAATGCGAAGATGAACATACGGACATTCGGCCTAGCAATTCAGAACAACTTAGCCGTTCCCGTGATCCGCATGCCTTGAAAAGGTCTGAAACAATTTCAACAAAATCCGAGAATGAAAAGCGAGCCGTTAAACAACAAACTGATCCCAAAACAGATAATGCTTTGGTGAAACGAAATAACATCTCCACCAATCGTAAGGCACAATTTCTGAGTGTCATTTGTACTGACGTTCCTGAGCCAGAATGCACTCTCTTCAAAGACCGTCAAAGGCATGATGAAGAAAAATGAAAGGAACTGTGTGAACTTATGAAAATTGGAACGGTAGTGCCGTTAGCATTGACTCGTTTAACTAGACGGCGTGATTTACCTCATCAGGATAAACCCAGACTTTTGAGGGTTAACTTAGAAAATGAGCGTGACCTGGAAAACGTACTACTAAATTCTTACCTACTTGGGTCTAACAATTCACTGAATATTCGTATTCATGTTGATATTCCATGGTCCGAAAGGAGGAACAATACATACGACAAAAGAAAGACATCTAATCGCAATCTCATCATCCTCGGAGTTCCAGAACTGGCAGACAATCCTGAGGCTAACGAGCGAGCTGAGCATGACTACAGGCAATGGAGTTTTCTGGCTGATACCATTTTCGTCGAAAAGGCCGTTGTCGTGGATACTTTTAGATTGCCTTCCTCAGCAAAATACAAAGGTAATGGGCCACGTCCATTAAAAATAAACTTCCTAATGAGTACTATGGTTGATACTGTACGTTCCAACTGGAAAAGCTGGAAACACAAAATCCCAAAAGGTGTAATCCTTAGCGATCACATAAACACTGATATAAATGCAGCCAATTCTGCATTAAATACTGTCAGGATTGATGAAGCCCTATCAACTGAACCGAAAAATGAATCTTCAGCTGGGACACAAAATCAGCAATCGAACGCAAAGCCACCCCAACTGACTCCCAAGAGTGGACTGAAGCCAGATAAAGAAATCTTTTTAGGCCAATAAGAGGACTCGATTTGCGCCTCTCAACCTTGAAACGACCGATATGCTACTTAACTTGTCAAAAAACAGAACAGTGCCGACTCTTCCAGAGTCGGCGTGACAATGACGGTTGTCTCAGACTATGACATCACACGACACCATCCATCTTTGCTTACCAAAACTGTTCTTGGATGCCTCTATACCAATGCCAAATGCTTGATTAACAAATTTGCCGAACTTGTCGCTCGGTTTGAGACTAAACGACCTCAGCTAATTGCCATTACCGAAACTTGGCTGAGCCCGGAAATCCACGATTGTGAGTTAGAGATTGCTGGCATGTCACTGCTCCGCCGAGACCGTGCATCACGTGGAAGAGGTGTGGCACTCTATTATGATCAGAGACTCAACTGCAGAGAAATGACGGATTCCGACTTGGTGCTTCAGGACACGCTATGGTGTTTGTTGACAACGGCTACAGGCGATGATTGCACAATCGGCGTAATTTATCGCCCACCAGCAGCCCCGGAAGTGTATAATACGAATCTACTCGACAAGCTACGCTTGATTGCCTCGAGATATCACACCGGAATCTTGATCATGGGTGACTTTAATCTGCCTAACTTGCTGAAGACGAACAAAATTTCTCAAACCTCCACTGCTGCCATCTTCCAGCAGCTGTTTGACGAAATTCCTTTGTATAATCACGTTGAAAGCAATACAAGATACAGAGGGAAAGATATGCCTTCAATGCTCGATCTTATCTTGACAACTGAAGAGGGCTCCGTCGAAAGCATTACATACGATTGTCCGCTAGGTTCGAGCGACCATTTGGTCTTGAATTTTGACTACCTATGTCGAGCAGAGCGAGCAAACGATAGAACAAAATTCATCAGAAAGGTATGCCTATCAAAATTATCAAACGCCCTAAGTTTGATTAACGATTGGCGAATTGAAGGCAAAGGAGTAAAAGAGCAGTGGTGTAGCATTTTGACCAATCTACACCGAGAAATCAACTCACACTCGGCATTCGTACCAAAACAGTGTGGAAAGGCATTCGAATTTAAAATCCGCAGTCGCACTCGGAAATGGATTAAACTGCGAAATAAGGCTTGGATAAACCATCGCCAGTTAACCACCGATGCCACATGGGAGACCTTTAGAAAACTAAGAAACCAGGTCATCAAACGTATTGCTGAAGACAAAATACAGTATCAAGCTGTCATAATGTCTAAAATGGAACGGAATCCCAAGCTTCTTTACCAGATTGTGAACAAGCAGTGTTCAGTGAAACCAGGAGTTGCGGCCTTGCGGACGCCCACTGGAATGACCACAAATGCAGCTGACACCGCGGATGCTTTGGTAAATTATTACGCTACAGTATTTTGTCCAAAGGAAAGTGTGGATATACAAATGGATCCAAAAATAACGCATCCTCTACCATTGGACACAATAACCATCAACAAAGAAGAGGTGCTGGGAACACTACTATCGTTGAATCCCAGAAAATCCCCTGGTTGTGATGAAATTACCCCAAATATACTTAAGCATTGTGCACAATCTCTATGCGGACCTCTAACTCAGTTATTCTGCGAATCGTTGTCGCAAAGTGTCATACCGACTGAATGGAAATCTGGTATAATCTCCCCGATTTTCAAAGGCGGGGTGCGTTCGGAGCCCGCAAATTACAGACCTGTTACTTTGTTGTCCGCCGTATCCAAGGTACTCGAAAGGATCGTGGCAAAAAAACTGAGCAAATACCTTGAGGAAAATAAGCTGTTTTCTGGAGCCCAACACGGTTTTAGAAGGGGATACTCCTGCCTTACTAACCTTCTCCTCACCCTTGACGACTGGACTCGAGCAGTGGATGCTGGGGATACTATCCATGTATGTTACCTCGATATGTCGAAAGCATTTGACCGTGTAAACCACAGTATTCTCTTGCAGAAGCTGGAACGTTGTGGTATCACTGGCAGTCTGTTAGCATGGTTAGAAAATTACCTGACTGAGCGGTTTGTTCAAGTCTCTGTGGACGGTGCTCTATCGAAGTCGGTAGCCGTGACAAGTGGAGTGCCTCAGGGATCCGTCCTCGGACCAATCCTCTTCGCGCTTTATGCTAATGACATACCAGCTCTCATCAAATGCAAGATCGTACTGTTCGCGGACGATATAAAAGTTTGGTCTAAGATAAGTAAGTCGGAGGACTGCGAACTGCTCCAGAAGGATCTGGACAACCTCCAGGCTTGGTCCCTAAAAAATCGCATATTTTTCAATTTCCAAAAGTGTCACATGTTAAACATTGGCAAATATGTGGAGTACCAGTATTTTCTTGGATCACACAGCCTCTCGTGGACCATGGAACAAAGGGACTTGGGTGTGTTAATAAGCAACACCCTAGGGATGTCTAGCCACTGCAACTACGTCTATCGCAAAACATCGCAGAAATTGTCACTCCTAAAGAGAATTTTTGGTAGGTTCTCAAAACAGACAATTCCCTGTATTATAAATACGTATATCAGGCCCACGATGGAATATGCGGTTCAAGCATGGTCGCCATGGCTTAAAAAAGATGTTGCGACTTTGCAACGAATATATCATCGAGCTACCAAACTTGTCACTGGACTCAGCCGGAAACCCTACAAAGAGCGAATCAAAACGCTGAATTTATTTGATTATCCACGTCGTCGTATCCGAGGCGATTTGATTCTGGTTTACAATATTTTGAATACTGAAAATCACCCTCTACAAAGCTTATTGAATCTACGGAGCTCGCATAATACAAGAGCTCACACACTTTCTCTAACTGTCCCTCACTCGAGACTAAATTGCAGACGACATTTTTTTGCCGTGCGAGTTTGTTTTACTTGGAACAATCTGCCAGATAATGTTGTGAACTCACCAAACCAGCAAACTTTCAAGAGAAGCCTTGATGCCTATTTGACCCTAAACCCGTGCATTGAAGAAAACTATACATCTTAACAACATATACCTACATTTGTTATCCCACCAATCGAAAACAATTTCTGCCCTTGGATATTTACTTGATTTTTGAACTGCCCAGTAAGCAATCTAATCCCATTTTTGCTTGTTATATTATTCATTGTTGTCATATTATTCTGTGGTTTTTTTGTAAAGCTATATGCTTTTTAGACCATTAAAATGGAATTGAATTGAATTGAAGTGGAATGGACAACAAAAAAAAAGGTCCTCGGCGTTTAGATTAGTGAAAGCCTTAAGGATATGATGCAATGCGAAGCAGTGTACAACAAAGCTAACCGCATGCTAAGTATGTTTCGGCGTATTTTCGGACATTTTCCCGCGAAACATTCCCAATTCCAATAAATAGGTATATTCACCTAATGATCGACTACTCATTCCGAACTGGTGCGCCGTGGCTATAAAAGGACATCAAGCTGCACGAGAATATTTATCACAGAGCAACTAAAGTGGTTGGCTGTCTCCAGAACCTACCATATATGTATTAATTGGTTCATTTTAATTTGGATTCACTGCCTCACAGACGGGTTTAATTGGATCTATTCATAACTTATAAAATAACGAACTCAAAAATGCACCGTCTGAGGTATCTATTTCGCCTCCGGTCAAGCCATGCCACACGTACTCATTCACTGGCATTTGCTATTCCACATTCTCACCGGAACTACCGTCGGTTCTTTTATCCGCTGCGCGTTTCTTTCTCATGAAACTCCCTACCGTCAGAATTTTTACAAACATCCAGTGAAAGGATTTTCATGAACAAATTTGATATATTTATGCGTAGTAATTCCACACTACATTCCATTTATCTTACATGACCTTTATACTAATGAATATGTTTCCATCATACCGAGATATTACACGACATATTTGTCTATAGATATTTATAAATATTTTTATAAGAATATCCAATGGTGTTGTTCAGCTACGAGCTTTTTTATAACATAAATTCTTGAATCTTGAATCTTGAATCGAGGAGTCACTGACCCCGGCGAACATTTATCCGTTTTTGTCAACATCTGCGCGGATATCTGGGCAAATGTTGGCCTGTTCGAGTATGATTGATTTTCGATCGGCTCTTTGGCAGTAAACTCTAAGTCGGGTAACGATGGTGGTGGTGGTGGTGACGTTTGTTAAAGTTCATTCAGTTTTTGTATACTGGATTCCAGTCCATTTAGACGCGTATCAAATTCATACTCGGTTCGGGGTGTTTGAGCAACACATTACATTGGTCATCCTAAAGCGCCTCGAGTGCTTGACCATGAATCACTTTGTGATTCTGTGTTTGAGCATCGTCGTTCGTTGAACGAACCATATGTAACAGTGGAATTCAAGTCTAACTATGTTTATCAATTATCTACTTTTTCACGGCTCACTAAAACTAATTTTACTGTTTTCTTCGGATGACAGCAAACTGCCAGGAGCCGGTATGTTTTTTTAAGTGCGGGGGATGTAAGAAGCAAATCGCTTTGGTCATCCATGACCGCCTTGAAATCTCGATGTGATTCTGAGTTGAACACCGTTGTTTGTTTTACTAACCCTGAGTAACAGTGGCATTCAAGTATGCCTTAGTTTACCACTTAACTACTGTTCCAAGGCTCACTGAACCTAATCTTACTGTCTCCGCATGATGACGGAAAACAGCCAGAAATCATTAGTGGAGTGTAATTTCGGGCGATATGAGCAACACATAACTTTCGTCATCCATAGGCGCCTTAAGTGCTTGACCATGAATCACTATGTGATTCTGTGTTTGGACACCGTAGTTCGTTGTACGAACCCTATACAACAATGGCATTCAAGTATAAACTCAGCGTGAAGTTTTTTCATCAATGATTTTATACCCCACCTTATCATATCTACGTTGTTAAGATCAGCGCTATGACATATACAGCATGTGATTAGCTGGGGCAAAATCTCCGATCGGTGAATGATATTCACTGGCATCTCCTCACTCCTTTCGGATTTAAAATAATGTTCGGTTTTTATTAGTTTTAAACGTTTTTTACAATTTGAATTCATTATCAGCTCCAAAATAGAAATACCGATCCAAATAATGTACCTTGAATTACTACTTTTAAGTAGCATACCACAGTTAAATTAGTTCTGCATATCAAACTCACATAGGGCCAGTCCGATTTCGATCAAATAACATCTCGAGCTAGACATAATATATTAAATTGATAAAAATTCAAAAATACTATTTCTTAGACATTATTTTCATTTGGCAATCACATTCTTCACACATTTGCCAAAAGATTGGGCTTTGGACTCTGATTAGTTTATTCGAAATAATACGAGGGACTTGTAGGGAATTTCATGATACAAGCAATATATCAAATTTATGAATTAAGGTTAACTTATCTGGCATGTTATTTACGAAAAGTAACACATTTGTTTTGTATAAAAATGTCAAATATTTCTTAATTCACTTTGCATTCAGATTAGAGTACCTAAATTTCTAATTAAGTCAATAAATATGAAGTGAAAGAGAAAATAAAGACCCTTTGTCTTGAACAATAAAAACGTCAGACACATTTGCTCAATCAGGATTATTATAAAAGTATTAGTCATTTATGCTCGAACGTTTGTTTTTTCAATCACATGTAGATTTGGTTTGAACCTATGTTCCTGAAAAATTGCAACCATTTTCATCAGATAACCCGACAACATGATCTGTTCTGCTTGTAACCAGAATTTAAGTAATGTAAGATCATTGTCCGCATCCGTTTGCAAGCATTAAAATATGGAAATCAAGTTGTGTGCGTATATTACTGTTGAATAAATTTGTTAACACCAACCGAATCAATGTGCCCAAACACATGTTGTTATTCAGTTAATCAATGATCAATGGACAAAAATTATATGCACTTCCATGTAACTATTGTATAGGTTGGTACAACCTACATGTAATAACCACATGTGCCCAAACACATGTAGACTTGGTTTGGAAATAATGTTCATTCGCATGCATTATATACAATTACACACCACGGCCGGATTCCTGCTGTTCGCACACATCAGTGAAGGACAGGATCCGCTGCAATTGAAACAGTGGAAGAACGGAAAACAAGCTGAAATTAAATCAAACTGTTTGCGCAAACACACAAAGAGAAGGTGTGAAAACACGATCATGAATGAAATGATCATGTGCACGCATTTCCATCACACACACACACACCACATATGGATTCGTGCTCCTTCAACGCATCAGTTGAGGACAGTAAAATCCACATCCGAATGCGCTTCAATCGGTTGAAGGTTGGAAAACAAGCTAAGTTTGTAATCCACTGTTAGACAAGCTTTGCAACACCAGCCTGCCCTAACGCATGTGCGCAAACTCATGTCTACAGGGTTTAAACTAATCATCATGAACCAAACGCTCGTTTGAATTCATACACATCTCAAAGTCACACAACAACCAGTTCTGTGCTATTTCCACTCGTGTGAATAAGACAGGTAGATCAGGATCCACATGCGTTCGCAAACAGTGGATGAATGGTAAACAAGTTGCGTTTGAATGCCACGTTGTATAAAGTTTGTACGATAAACATATTCAATCACATTTCTGTACACATATGTAGTTAGTGTTTAATTCCAGAACCATGAAGCCGTTCCAACAGAGGCATACCTGCTAAACGTGTTTATCATTCTTCCACCGCCCCAAACGCATGCGGATCATGATTATAATGCCCCTACCTGGTGAGTGTAAACAGCACGAAACCGGTCGTGGTGTGCGTGTGCGTGACAGAAATGTATGCACATGAGATTTTGTTCATGGTAATGGGATTAAACAAGCATACAAGCACAATTTGTTTACCTTTTTTCACTGATTCAAGCACATGTGGATCCTTATTCTACTGTACCTACCTGATGAGTGCACACAGCACGAACAGGTCGTGGTATGTGTGTGAACGAGATGCATGCAAATGTGCATTCTCTTTCATGATCATGGGTGGGCTCATGTGATTGAAAAGGTTGGTCGTACCAGCCTTATCCAGCAGTGGCATACAATTACAATTTTTTTTATACATTTTGCCACTGTTTCAAGCGCATACAGGATACAGATCCTACTGTCCCTTCTATGGTGCTTGCACACAGCAGGAATTCTTTCGTGGTCTGTGTGAGTGTGTGACGGAGATGCATGTCGATGAACGTTTTGGTTTATGGTCATGGGTTCAAACTCGGTCGACATGAGTGTGGGCTCATGTGATTTAATAGCTGCTATGTGCTGGATTCGAGAGACAGTTGTGCGAGGTGATCAACTAGATGGAATGCTGCAATCGTAACACAAATTTACATGGGCGGCAGTCACTCAGACGTATCAAATTACATACCTTTTACGCTGCTGCACTGTATCTCGAACCTTAAGAAGCACATAATATATGACGATATCCTGGGTCACTTTGAAAACAAAAGACTTTTATCAGCATCACAGCTTTGGTTGTGCCATGACTTTGTACGATTGGACAACGTCTCTTGTACGAAGACAATATGTTCATTTCTGCTAAAATGATGTATCGAAGGCTTTTCTATAATAAACAACCCACAATCTACTTCTGCAAAAGCGTGTACGATATGGGATAACAGGTAACATATTATCGTGGATAACGGATTAGCTGACAGATCAGCATGATCGTGTGTGCCTTGACGGCATTATGGCAATACCCATCATTGTCACCAGCGGCGTTCCTCAATGTTCAGTGGTTGGGCCAATCCTTTTCCTGTTATACATAAATGAAAATACCTAAGCAGTACGTTATTTGCGATTTTTACTTGAACGGATTTGCTGTTTTCCGTTTCTCCGCAGGTGAAGATTACCCAAAATACAGCTACTGCTGCTGCAGACGAAAAATGAATTTGGTGTCAATTTACCGTTGCTTGAATAAATCCGTTATGAAAAAAAGAATCATTTTTGTTATAAGATCTGTAGAAAACTTATTAAAGGGCCATCATTATGGCATTCTAAATTAAAATGGAAGGATATTTATGTAATTGCTGATTGAATATTTGGGGAGTGTTTCAAACTTTTATTAAACGAATCATACGTCATCAAACATATACTATAGCAAAATTCTCAATTGTCAGAAAACTAGAAAAAGGTTCCTGTTTAAACATTACCAAATTCGTACCATGTGATGTGATGGGCACTATCCAACCCAGCATAATTCATAAATGACGTAACTCAAAGCTCAGCCTTGGTGGTAATAATGTTTTTCGATGTAAGCGAACGATGTACCTGAAATGGTATGCAGTAAATTCATTTTATTTCCGGACGACATCCAAGGTTGAACAATCGGGAGCATAGAGTTGATTGCCAAATTCTAAAAAAATCTCCATGCACTTCATAGAAACTTGACTTAATAATAATAATAATAATAATAATATTCCTACAGCGAGCGAATCACAAAACATAATCACAAATATTAAGTAACGCATTGATTTTTCTATTATGGTAATGTGGCTCACGACGAATTCGCTAGGTATGAGTAACGAACATTTTTACAAAGTCTCAATGAAAAAGGTTGGCGACATATCCCACGTACTCTTTAGAAGGATTACATTAAATCGCGCAATGATTCTTGGGAAACAGAGAGCACCGATTATGACTATCAATTTCAAAAAAAATATTATTTTTCCAGGATATCAATTGCCTGAAATCCGATATATTCAACCACAAAAAAATGCAGGAATAAATTATCAATATTGTCCTTAATTTGTTTTCGCCAGCACAGAATGGATTTATATCTCACCGATCCTGTCGCACAAATCTTCTCATAGCATTGGACGACTGGACGAAAGAGTTGGACAGAAGTTCTTGCATCCACGTCTGTTACCTACACATTTCGAAAGCTTTTGACAGAGTCAATTATCATCCGCTTTTTCAAAAACTGATGCGTTTAGGAATATGTGAACCGCTCCTCTCATGTTTGCGTGACTATCTGTCAGATCGCGACGCCAGAGTTAAAGTTAACGGAGTGCTATCACAAACGTTCAAAACCACCAGTGGAGTCCCACAATAATCTGTGTTAGGCCCGCTCCTCTTTCTGTCATACATAAACGATTTACCCCCCTCATATCTTCTAGAATGGTCCTGTTCGCGGATGATATGAAAATTTGGACGCCGATTAGTTCTGCAGAGGATTGTGAGAAACTACAAATGGATTTGGACAGCGTGTCGAAATGGGCTGCCATGAAGGACATGTCATTCAACATACAGAAATGTAAAATGCTCCATCTTGGCAAGAATGTTTCTTGGACATATCGATTGGGAACTAAAAACCTAGCATGGAGCTCGTTAGAAAAAGATCTCGGAGTGTGGATTAACCTGACGTGCACAGTGCACTGCCAGGATAAATATCGACGGGCCCACAGATTGTTAGGTATCGTTCGAAGAATATTTGGAAGATTCTCTCTGGTGACGTTACCAAGGATAATGAATGTCTACGTTCTCCATACGATGGAGTATGCGGTCGAGGTCTGGGCTAATTGGCTTCGAAAAGATATCGCTCTCTTCGATAAAATCTATCATAGAGCAACAAAGTTAGTGATGTGTCTTCGCAATGTTCCGTATACCGGAAGACTGCAAAGTCTGGGTCTATGTGATATTACCCAAAGGAGGATACGACTTGATATTATTCTGACATATAGAATTGTGTCTACCGAAGAACATCCATTAAAACACTTGCTTGATGTATGTGATGGAAAAGTCACACGCGGACACACCTTAACCGTTTACGTTCCAAGTTCCCGTATTAATTGTCGGCGCCATTTTTTCGCCGTAAGAACTATATTTTTTTGGAATTCCCTACCCCAACATGCGGTGGACTCTCTTTGCCTAGCGAAATTGTACTTGCACATGCAAACGAACATCATTCGTGAGCATTACATTTGATATCCTCTATTGCTTTTATACTATCGTAATGTTCATGTTTTACTCTTACCTTAATCCTGTGGTGATGTCAATTATTAACTTTTTTAACTATAAATCCTTGAATACTTGAATCCTTGAATCCTTGAATAATTCTAGAGAATATTCTTTCAAAGTGGTTAGAAAGGGACCTTGAGCATCATATTATATTTGTTAGCATCTTGAGCGTTCTTAAGGTATACTCACAGTGGATGTGAGTTTTCAATATTGCGGTTCGTTATACAATCTTTTTTGAGTAGTCTTTTGGAATTTGAACAAATTTATCCACTAGGCTACTGTCTCAAGTCTAACTGAAACTATTATTTACTGCCACGAAACGATGGCGACCAAACCCAGAAATCGCCTGTGAAGTTTAGTTCATTCCTACACCTAAGAATAAGATTCCATTTATTCTATCGATTTCTGTGCAAGTAGAGCAACTAATTACTTGACTTTAAAATAAAAACGCTTGCTGAAGTGAGGTCGCATTTATGTTGCTCTGGCAAGTTTTGTCATATCTTCTCGGATTTATACCATTCCAAGAATTTGGTTCTACTTCCAACTAAAGCTATCGGAATTCATACGTTTTGACCTTGTCAACCGATCAACAGCAAATTTACCGTTTCGACGTTAATATCTCAGTTTGCTCACGCGAGCAAACGTTTTCCAACGGCTAACTGCCACACCGTTTTTGCAATCATTGTAAAGATCAAACCAAGCTACGCATATTGATAAGGGATTCAGTGTTCTATCTTGTATGTTGCCGAGTTATCGTGAATAATTTGCTAAATGACAAAATCACGAGTTCAAACGCAGCTAGGTCGTAGTGCCGAACAAACGCTCATCTCTCAACCGACCGGTAAAATTCAGGCTACTAACATTTAACCGCGTCACCAGATCCAACACAGGCGAAACAATCAATCCATCAAGCTGTGACTACGAGGATTGCTGTCCCGACGCCGACATGGGAACAAGTTGACCTCTGCGCAAAGTGCCTGGGTCCGGTAAGCAGTGATATTGCTTATGTTAAATGTACAATTTGCGACTTACACCAGCACGTGAACTGTGATGAGACTTTGACTGATGAGTGTGCATAGCTTGTGAATGAAAATTACTATCCATCTGTTAGCAAAGAAATTTGAGTGCAATATATAAGAGCAGGTTTTGGGTAACGTTTCACTTATGACATAGAATCATCGTCATATCAAGGGTGATAGTCAGGATAGGGAACATGCCTAAGTAACAGTCACCCCACCACCACTGATTTGACCTTACTGCTAAACAGCTTATAATAACGCGTACGGTGTGTCACGTCTCGTATGCATGACCAGTATCAGTTGCCGAATTGACTACTAGCATGTACCCACAGCAATCTAATACAAGTGAACACGGTCAAGGTCGATTGACACAGCGCCCCACATGCGTAAAAGTACATAACTAAGATGGCTAAGTTCAAGCGAGTGTCGAATAAAAAAAATTATTCAACTAGTAGGTATAAGGTGAATAATAACTATTTACCTTCACATGGTTCATCAGTCGAAAGCTGTTATGGAGTAAAAGCGCTTGACAATTTTTTAAATGACGCTGAGATGATCCAGTCATTTTTCAATTTTTATTCTTCTAATTCCCCTCACATTTGTCTAGCCTATGGTAAGCTGACGCCTTATTATCTGAAATATCATTTTATTGTGCTGCACATTATACATTTTATCATATTTGTATTTTGTGGAGAAATCAATGTATTGCTGGAAATCCATGTACACGAATAAAGTCATTCTCTTCTTCTTCATCAGTGCCGAGCGCCAGTTTGTGGTGATTTCTGCCCCATCCACGTTATTGACCGCCAGTCGAGCTGCTTTGGCAATTTCGATCGCCTCCGCATGTAGGCGTTCACTGTGCGGTTTGATACCGCCTCTCAATGTGTCCACATTGTCTAGATCGACGCTGTGGCCCGTATGTAAAACGTGCTCCGCCATGGCATCTAGAGAATCAACTGTAAGGACTAATCGGGTGTTTGCATTCATGATTCAAGATTCAAGAATTTATGGTATAAAAAAGCTCGTAGCTGTACAACACCACAGGATATTCGTATAAGGGCAATAAATATATATACAAAATAAATTGAGGGACTTGGAAGATCGACAGTTGTGTAGTTAGAAATAATGTCATGTATTGTCTCGGTATGATTGAAGAATATTCTTTGGAAAAGATCATGTTATATAAACGTGATGTAGGGTGGAATTACTACGCATAAATATATCCAATTTGTTTCTGAAAATCCTTTCACTAAATGTTTGTACAACATCTGACGGTACTGATTTACATAAGAAAGAAACGCGCACCGAATCGAAGAGCCAACAGCAGTTCCCGTGAGAATTTGGAATATCAAATGCCAGTGGGTGAGTACGTGTGACATGAATTTACCGGAGGCGAAACAGATGACTCAGAGAGAGCATCGTTGAGTTCATTATTCTATAAGTTAGGATTAGATCAAATCGAACCCGCTGCGAGGCAGTGTATCCAAATAATGATGAATCATTCGATCTTTAGATGGTAGGTTGCAGAGAAAGCCAACCATTTTTATTGCTTTGTGATAAATCATCTCGAGCAGCTTGGTGTATTTTTTATCCATGATGCCCAAGCTTGCACTGTATAATCCATCACTACGTTATAATACGTATTTATGGGCATGGGGAATGTTTCAAAGGGAAAATGTCCGAAAATACGCCGAAGCATACCTAGAATGTGGCTATATCGGTTGTACACTGCTAGGCATTGCATGCTATTTTTAAGACTTCCACTAATCCATACACCGAGGTCCTTTTCTTTTGTTGTCCATTCCAGTTTTTTCGATGTAAATTTGTAAAAGAATGGGATATCTTTGCCTATTTGCAACATTTTCCCCTTTCTGAAGTTGAATGGAAGTTTCTTTCGCTCTGACCAGCTGTTCAATATACCCAAATCGCTTTGTTTGTGCAGACAACCCATGTTTGACGTGATTCGCATCCAAAGTTCAAAATTATCCGCAAAGAGAACTATTTTGGCTCTGACCATTTTCGGAAGGTCGTTAATGTAGACCAACAGGAGAACCGGACATTCATATGGCAGACTTAGAGGGAAATCCATAATAGATTCGAAAAACACCGGAAGCGTCTCCAGAGACAGCCCCTAGATGCAAGGTAATATCAATCCCTTATTCGTGATTCCGTAAGAGATCAAACCTGTGTTGTTGGTATGATTTACAGACCGCCGACTGAGCGTATACTGCTAGTTTACTTGAGAAAACACAACTGCTTTTCTTCAAATACCAAAACAATATGATGATCATGGTTGACTTTAAAATTCCGAATTTATTAAGAAGCGAGATTCCACCAGTGAAGTAACTTGTTCTCTATTCTACGACATGTTCAACGAAATTCCTTTATTTAACCACATATCAAGCAGCACTGTCTTCAGAGGCAAATCATACCGGTCATACTCGATGCTATTTTGGCGAGCAAGGGAAATGTCATCGAGGATATTCGCTATGAAGCACCACTTGGAAAGAGTGATTATGTAGCAGACCAGTGTCTCTACCAATTTATTATTGTACACTTATATTTACTACATCTTTCCCTAGTATGTGATTCAACGTCTATCTGCATTACGTGTATATTGATTGACCTTCGTAGCCCAGCCGGTGACATTCACCTTTTCAAAAAAATCAAATGGCGGGACATATATAACGAATTTGGTTTATGATAAGATTGTATAGATCATAAAGTGTTGGTATCAACCCACTATACAAGTAAATGTGTTCAGATTTTAACAGGGATGAATAAAAAAGACGGGTGGGAATTGATGGTCCCAATTTTCTGGATGCAAAGTTCGTATACACTCAAATTCCTCGTTATCACTAACAGCAATGTTACATAATACAATATAAGTAAATTCTATTTACGGGGTTTAAAGTTGACGATAGAGAATGGTAGATTAGGCGAATAATACTTCCGTTATCCAGGGTAAGATACAGGCGGCTACAAAATTTAGCAGACGCAGAGAAAGTCTCCGCAGTGACTACTCGATAATTGGAAATTTGTCTGAACACAGAAGCCAAATCTGTGCTGTCTCAAGAACGGTTATTTCGATAGAGACACGCGATATGCATGTGGACTTTTTGATACGATAAAGATAACGAACACCATGTTTTTCGATGTCGAAGCATCTGGTTTTTTTCCATTACCAATTCACTTCATTTCAGTTAAATCGCAAGTATGCCTGCATCAGTTAGCATTTTTAGTGTTTTTAGAGGCTTTGAGTAATCACGGTTTTCTTAAAGTAAATTCTTATGGTCGCCCGATAGCATGGTTGCTGATGAATGAATAGGTTTGGAAATATTGATATTCCTCGAATTGCTGCTCAATCTCAGATTCACAAACTGATTATCTGTCAAGCGCACGACATTGTTGTAAACAACCTATTCGAGATTTCATCAATATCGATGGTGTATAAGTTCCCCAGATTCTGTCTTCGTCTATTTACCTCCATCAGGTTGAGATCGTAACACGAGTTTTTGTGAGCTTTAACCAGGGATATTTGTTTGCTTGTGCAGTGTAAATGGCCACTCTCAACTTGATAAATTACGAGTATTTAAAAAGGAAATTGTGACAAATAATTTACTCGTAACTATCTAAAACTATTCAAAATGGTTTTCCACTTTGCTCTAAATCTGTTTCAGTTGCTTTCAAATGTTCAATTTAATTCTCGACAGAAAAATCTAAACAAAAACCGAATCTAATGTCCATATGGTGCATAAAACAAATTAGTTGCGTTTAATATATATGAACATACTGCTCGCGATTTCTGGGAAACGATTGTATTCAAAATTCATAATTTAAATCAAGGTATTTCTCGGTTCAACATTGGAAACATTCAAAATAAAAATAAACTTACTTTGCATTCCTCCTCCTAAGTGTGAAATTTATTAATGTCATAAATTTTAAAAATCGATGTGATTTGTCATTATCGTGTTTTGTTAAAACTAGGTTGGTACAACGCTATACTTACCTGCAGAACAGATTACAAATGATATAATTATACATAAAATTGTGGCTTTCATTTTATTAGTGTTCTCAGTACGAAATCAGACCATGAGATCGAATTGTCTTTAAATGGTTTAAAGTAAACCAATCAACGTGTTATAGTGTTTTGTCACAGCTCATTCTTCCAATCATTCACTAAACAAAATTATTGAATACAATAAAATTTGAACTAGTGGGGCTCATCGGTTCTAAGAATTCAGTTGGTTAAGGAGTGAAATTCATGTATTTGTTCACAAGTAATTAGAGGGAACCTAAAATACATCCACTTGATTAGTAGTTTAGTTATTTGTTTTTAAAAAATAGTAGAATTGTATTGTTTCGTATCATTTTGAAATTTTCCCAATTATATATCGATTGATGTGTTGACTTGCATATTCATGGTTTTATATTTACACTCATAAGTATTAACGGGATTGCGTGATGTGGACCATTAAAGTGTTATCAATCTATCAGATAATAAATAACCGGTCTAGGGTGAAACCAGGGGTTGCTGCTTTAAAGACGCGTGATGGAACAACAACCACCGCATCGGAATCTGCCGAAGTTCTAGCCCATTTCTTCTCCACTGTCTTCAGCCCACGAAACACCGTTACCTGCCCCTTAACTCCCGTCACCTCACCTGAAAATGTTTTACAAGAACTAACTATTACCCCGGACAGTGTCCTCCGAACATTGCTAAATCTCAACACGAAAAAATCTCCCGGAGCTGACGAAATTACCCCGCTGATCCTCAAAAACTGTGCTTCTACTTTGTGTACGACCCTGACCTACTTGTTTAATCTCTCTTAAACCCAAAGTTTCGTTCCATGTGATTGGAAGAATGGCATCATTACCCCAATCTACAAAGGAGGAAACCGTTCCGAAGTATCCAACTATAGACCAGTAACACTACTACCGGTTATATCTAAAGTAATGGAGCGCCTCGTTGCAAACAGCGTCAAAAAACATCTGGAAGACAATTGCTTGCTCGCAGTCGAACAACACGGCTTCAGAAAAAGACACTCTTGCCTTTCAAACCTTCTGCTCTCCCTCGATGACTGGACACAAGCTGTAGACAAAGGTCTCCCCATACACGCGTGTTATCTTGATATGTCCAAAGCATTCGATCGTGTCAACCACAGTCTGTTACTACAAAAAATGGAGCAATGTGGCATCAAGGGTTCATTACTAGCCTGGTTTGAGGCTTATCTCCGCGACCGTGTCATTCGAGTAAGGGTTGACGGTGCTTTATCACGACCCATTGCAGTAACGAGTGGGGTGCCGCAGGGATCAGTGCTTGGACCAATTCTTTTCTTGATCTATGTAAACGACTTACCGAAACTTGTTCGCAGCAAAATCTTGTTATTTGCGGATGACATCAAGCTGTGGACACAAGTACGCACAACTGAAGATTGCAGACAGCTTCAGCTGGACCTTGATGCCTTACAGAACTGGTCAGTTAAAAATGAACTACCTTTCAATTCCAGCAAATGCAAGGTATTGACTGTTGGAAGATATTTTGAGTTCTCTTACACCCTTGGTTCCCATATTCTTGAAAGCACTGACAAGGAGAAGGACTTGGGTGTGTGGGTGAGCAGCACATTGAAACCGTCGCATAACGCCACAGCTGTCTATGAGAAGACGTCGCGAGTACTGCTACTGCTAAAACGCGTGTTCGGGAGTTTCACTAAGCACACCGTTCATCGAATAATTAATACGTACTTGAGGCCAACCATGGAGTATGCGGTTCAGGCTTGGTCACCCTGGCTACAGAAGGACATGAGCCTCTTGCAGAGAATATATCATCGGACTACCAAGCTCGTACGCGGTTTGAAGCACAAACAATACGAAGATCGTATTGCAAGTCTCAATCTATTCGACTTTCGCTACCGCCGTCTTAGAGGTGATTTGATATTTATGTTCAATATACTGCATACCCCCAACCATCCCCTAAATCAACTATTCACGCGACTACCACGCAGAACCAGCCGGAGTCACGACTATACAGTACATATTACTGACTCGAGACTGAACTGTCGAAGGTACTTTTATTCTGTACGTGTATGCTTTACCTGGAACTGCCTACCTTGTAATGTTGCACATTCACCCAACTTGGATATATTCAAATCGAATTTGGACAATTTCATGTTGACCAATCCAAACATTGAAACAATATATTGTGCATCATAAAGCTTTGAACCAATGCATCCAAGTAAACTATAAATATTTACCCTATCAAACCGGTTGAAAACAATTTCTGCTCTATGTATTTTTACGTGATTCCTGAACTAATCAGTAGGCAAACAAACCCCGTTTTACTACCTATGTTATTTGTAATTCGCATATTATTCTGTGGTTTTTGTAAAGCTATGTGCTTTTTGGACCATTAAATTGAATTGAATTGTATTAAACGGCTGTTTATCTAGTGCGTGATTTTTCATGGAATCTATTCGTGCTAGCCAAACTCTATTTATAGCACATGAGTGTGGTAATACAAGTTGACATGGTGAGTTGATTCCTCAGATATGTGAACTAGCTCGATTAATTATATGGATAAATGATTTACAACAATGTCACTGTATTAATAATGTGCAATATAATTAACGCCCTGCCAATTTTAATTAGAATTCTAGAGAACATTTTTGATATCAAACCGAACCCTTCATCGCATAGTTTGAAACACACTTATTGGACTATTCATATTCATATTCATAGATGATACTTGGGTATAAGCTATGATTTACAACACCAACAAAAATTTTCATCGGGTCGGATGGTAAAAATATCAGATTATTGTCAAACGTGAAATCAAACATGTCCATAAGAATAACTAGTTATTTTTTCACGTGTCATTGGTTTCAGATTGTACAACGTGAGTAGGGAAACGTCTCCACAATTGCACATTGCGAACGGAAAATGCGTATTTGCGGCAGCTCAATCTTTTTTACTGTTGGTAAAGTTTAAATTGATGAGCACGCGGGTGATGTTGCGGGAAAGCTGTAACAAATGGCTGCTTTGATTATTTATTTGATTAAGCCTAATGATGATTAGTGTACCTCGTTGCCGTCTGTACTTGACTGAATGCAAAGTTAAATATTGTAAGGCGCATTTCACATGGATAATTATCATAGAAATATTTTAAATACCGCTGATATAATTTGATTGTAATTGGTATCTGGGTTTCGTTTAACCGTAAGCCTGGACATAATTGCCGGATGGTGTGCAATAAAGCTTGCCGTATCTTGAGTCTTCTCAAAAGAATATTCCGGATTTTTATGCCTGAAACCTTACCTCGGGTAATTAACACGTATATACGTCCTGTTATGAAATTTTCCATCCAAGCCTGGGCACCATGGTTGAGGAAGAATATCGAACTACTCGACAGGATTTATCATCGTGCTACAAAGTTGGTCTCCCGGTACAGAAATTTGCCTTTCATAGAGCGAATGTTAAAAATGAACCTACACGATTTTACCCAAAGACGGATACGTAGTGACCTTATGTTGACATTCAAAATCCTGCATACTGAAAACCATCCCCTTAAGCACTTGCTAAATCCCAATGGCCTTACTCGAACACGAACACATTCAAAGGCTTTAAGCATTCCGCATTCTCGATTGGATATTCGTGGTAAATTTTTCTCGGTAAGAATTTGTTCCACTTGGAAATATTTAGCTGTATAAATCGCAGGCTCAGAATCTGTTGAGTTTTTCGCTTCCAAACTCGATGAGTTTATGACGAAACATGCGGTATGTGACTGCCCCTATTGATTTTTGAGATATTTTATATATTTTTTATATTCCATATACCTTGTCATCCTATGGTTATTGTTAAGCTTAGTGCTTTTTCTACTATAAAATTTTCTGAGTTCTAAGTTCTGAATTGTTCATTTAAATACAGTGCACCGAAATCAACTCTGATAATACATGGATACACTGGGATGCACGTTGATGGTTCGTATAATTTGAACATTTTATTTCTGTTGTTTAATTTTTCACACGCATTGCGGTTGTGGATGTTTATTATCATGCTAAAGATGCTTCAACCAAGCTGATATCCTTCAACCAATGATATTGGTTTTATTCGCTGGAGAAAGAACATATTCTTGCGAGCTTCTATTGAGTTGATTTTATTGAGAGGCTAAAGGACGAAAACAATTCACCAGTAAAATTAAACTTGTTTGCTTCAATATGGTAGAGTTTGTAAATACAGAACGATGGTTTTTACTATATTTCAACAAAGGAAATATATTTGTGAGATCAGCCTTGGAGTTTTTAATGACAAAGTTGTTGCTTCCAACAATGTTACTTCATTGGGCGACGGTTGTTGTCAAAAACCGCAAAAACTATAATGCGCTGCTCAATTCGCAATTTAAAACTATTGCCGTTAAAGACAACATATAAGTTCAACAGGTATCATTTTCCCTCAAAAAGTCGAAGCATGTAAAGTGAGCAAATAAATTGATCTTATTAGAACTATGAGATCCGCAGATCACCGCTCAATTATCCGTCTGAAGAACCGATTCCACTATGCTGACACCACGAACAGATATTCCGTCGCACTTTCATATTGGTTTCAGGCGAACGACACATCTGGTTACAGAATTTGCCGAATGATTTGATGGCTTCGCCAGTCATTTTAAATTCACTTTATTTCCAACGTAATCGTTTTGTCAATGGTTATGAAATCATGGCACATTGTGAAATAAGGCGTCTATAATTGTTGACCAAACCTCAAAATGTCTGACAAGGCTGCGAAAGGTAGAACATGGCTAACCTTGGATAGGTGATAGTTTATGAGGTCGGGGATTTATACAGGAACTTGCAATTTGATGTCCAATAATTGTAAGAGAGTTCACTCCAAATAGAAATTTATCATTATTAAACACAATGCCGTGGTGGGATAGGATATCAATGAAAATGTAGCGTATAAAAATATATTCTGAAATTATGATTTAGGCTTAATATTGATCTAAGCTTTATTGTATAAGCCGTATGCAGCGAGCTGCCGTTGAAACAAAATACAAAAATAGTATTGCTTCCATACAAATTATAACTGTTGTAAAATGATTTAAATGTTACATGTGAAAATTTCACGGCTTAGTTCGATTGGTATGACGTCTTTTACAATAATTGCAAATGATATAAGGTGAACTGCAAAGATGCGGTAGTAATCAATTGACTTGACATTGGATTATATATATATCAATACGAACAAGCAGAGAATATTCAAAGTATAAGTACTTGAACGATCCGTGACGACCAAAATTGGTGCAAAAACACCTTTTTGCGAAATCTGAGTCTCTCCCTTATTCGAAATGATAGAATACGTTACCAAACCAGTCTAGTTAAAAATGTGTTATGAATCCCAAAGCATTGCACAAACACGTCAACAAGCTCCCTGGTGTTAAAATGGGAATACCGGCACTGACATCTCTTATTTACAAAGTGATATCATTTGAAAAGTTTGTAAACGTTCTTCGACAACAATTTGCAACACAAATCTAGCAAGCGTCCACACATGGACAGTTTCTGAACTCTAACAACTGCAGCCTGTTAATTCTTCACGAGGTGGAATTCCCACCCAAAGTTTTTGAAACACATTTAGTGACAATGGAGAAAACAGTTTTACCACGAATAGATAATATACACCCAACCTTTTGCATAACATGTCTTCCGAATTGGTAATACCGACGTCCAACTTGTTCAAGATAATGTTCGAACAGCGCTTCGTGCTATAAACTTGAAAAAATGAATTGATTAGTCATATCTACAGAGGTGGCTAAAGAAAACAATCCGTCAAAATATCGTCCGATGGCTTTATTTCCAGTGCTATCTAAATTTGCGCGGAATCACCTTGAGATCTATAACTTAATCCAGCATAGCATGGATACAAAAAAAACGGTTCTTGCCTGACAAACTTGCTGTTAGCTAAAGAAGATTGGTATTAGCTACTGGATGCTGGCAAATCCGTGGAAGTGATTTATATTGATTCACAAAATTATTCGAAAGTTTCAATCACGAACTGTTCTTGTCGAAACTCCATATCCTCGAAGTAGATGGTAAACTCTATGCATGGATTTAAGAATCGTGAATATACCGTGAGATGTACGCGCGAGTGAAAAATGAGCTATCCGAGTCGATCCAAGTTGCCCGTGCTATCCCACAAGGATCGGTCCTCCGTCCGCTCTTGTTTCTAATATATTTAAACGACTTGCTTGCAAAAAATAGCATAATTTCGCCGATGACGAAAAGCTTTCGCAAAAGATAAACTACACAGCCTATATACAGAACCTGCGGCACGATCTTGATTTGTTTTATGCCTGGTCTCCAGGTAATGAAATGCTACTAATGCCTCGAAGTACAGCTTATCATCGCTCAACAGAAGGTTGAACCAAAAATATTTTGTAGGTCAAAATGTTATTCAATGAAAAATATTTAGGTGTGATTATTCTATTTGACTTAGGGAACTCTATACAATGTCCACCCGCTTCCAACAAAGCTAAAAGCAATTTTGGTCTGCTCAGATGAGCCCTAGGTTCGTTTGGCGCCAATATAATCTGCGAATTGATTTAAACCTACATAATCCATCATATTAAATATGCTACACTGGTAGGTGATCCTATATGGATGAGTATGTTTTCACGTTTGAAAATAGTCTTCAACAATACTTTTTAAGATTTTTCATTACCCGACCCGATGAACGTTTTTGTTTGTCTTGTAAATCATATCTTTTTTACCCGCATATCATCTATGAAATTCAAAAGTATATGAAGCAAAATGCATTTTGCTAATAATTTTCAAACACTTGGGAACGGTGTTATAAGGAAGAGTTTACTTAATCCGTGGGTCTTCGGGGATCAAGACATTCTGATTCAAGAGTAACCATCTTTCCCGCAGCGCACACAGCGATCAAAAGCCCAGAGTAGTATCGGCTCTGACACACCCTGCGTATCATTGACCCTATTTTCAATAATTTGAAAACGTAAATCGTGTGTTCCAATTGAACATAATATTCACATGCGTTGTAAAAGTGTACATTGTCTAGTTAGCAATTAATTCACTTATATTTGTTTTCAGAATATCGATTGACTCGTATGTGGAAAGAAATTGGCTGTATTATCTCATTGGTCATGTGCATACACTATCAAATACCTGAAAATTCATAGTTCGATCCGGGTGATTCATGTTGGTAATAGAAAAATATTTCCATGTTTGCAACTATGCATCTAATGAAATATGTATGCTACCGGAAAGTGTTTTCCAATGGGATTTATATTTATCGAAATGCCTAATACAGTTCTTGGTAAAACGGTTGCAACAATTGTTGACTCGTCAAAAGAGCTTGTGACATTTACTAAGAAATCGGACCAATATGTGATGAAGAATTCTTATGGAAGTCCGTTCAGGGAATACACACAATCACTGAGTAGACTATCCAACGGAATTATTATGAGAGTATAAAATTTGGAAAGTAGTCACATTATTAATTGTATGAATATTTGAAAAGATTTGAGCGCGTGCCTAAGTTGGTGAGACATCATATGGTTAATTATATAGGTCAATATTAGTTTGCCTCGAATGAAACCTTCCTCTATGATACTTAACACTTTCTCTCCGAGAAAAAGTTTTCTTTGAAAAACATTTAATGCTTAGTATGTAGATGAATAGGCTAAATAAAAGTACTTATGAAGAAATTAAAAATTAATTACTTTTATTTTGTGAAATACATGCTGGTACAATATGGAAGATAAGTATCCAAATATGAACCGATTCAAATTTATTCAATTTATGTAAGCTAATTTCCTCTAACAAGAAAACATTGCATGCATAGCCCAACGAGACAATTGCACCATTGTGATCGTGTACGAGTACTGCAGGTCTCCAATGCACACCTCCGTCTGCCATCATTAGGAACAGGCTATATAAAGTGCATATAGACATCAAAACGTTCATCATTTTCTCCAGGCTTCAGTCTGCGCATGTTGCAGAATATTCAAGATTCAAGATTCAAGAATTTATGGTTACAAAAAGCACATAGCTTCACAATTACCATATCATAATAAATATGCGTTCAATAAGAGGTATAAAAAACAATTATACAATGTCACTGGAGTCAAGTAATATGCTTACCCTGAGTCAATACACAGGCATCGTCAAGTCGTTATGTAACAAATAAGTGAATGTTTGGATACAGGGAGAGGTTATAATTGCTTCGGAAAGGGCATTTCACAGGAAACAGACACGTACCGAATAGAAATATCGGCGACAATTAGTACGGGAATGGGGAATTTGTAGTGCTGTTGAGTGGCTACGTGTAATTCCTGATTCACGGTATTTGAACAAATGTTTGAGTGGGTGATCTGGAGTATTCAATATCTTGTAAGTAATGATAACGTCACTTCGAAGTCTACGTTGAAGGGAAGTGGGGAGCTTTAGCTTTTTCAACCTTTACTCGTATGGAAGGTCTTGATAAACACGCACGATTTTGGTTGCACGATGTTATATCCTGTCAAGCAAGAATATATCTTTTTTCATCCACGGAGTCCATGCTTGCGATGCATGTTCCATTGTGGGAATTAAGTAGGTCTTCATGATGCCTGGCAACGTTGCAGGCGTAAAGGTTCTGAAGATCCGTCGAAGCATACCTAGAAGTTTTGAAGCACGCTTGTAAATGACCTCACAATTCACGCTGTTCTTTAGGCTGCCACATATCCAGACTCCAAGATCCTTCTCTGATTCGGTCCAGCTCGAAATCGTCTGAAAGGGCTTACCGATTTGCAGTAACTTGCATTTTTGAAAATTGAGCGGTAGTTTATTTCTAACTGACCATTCGTGTAGTGCATCTAAATCACTTTGCAGTTTTTTGCAGTCTGCAGTTGATTTTATTCGTATCCAAAGTTTAACATCATCCGCAAAAAGAACTACCTTGCATAAGAGCGTCTCAGGTAAATCATTGATGCAAACTAAGAAAAGCACTGGTCCGAGAACGGAACCTTGCGGTACACCACTGGAGGTATAAATGGCTCGTGATTGTACCCCGTTAACTCGAACGGTTGCCTTGCGCCCATTGAGGTAGCTTTCGAACCATACGAGTAGCTGCCCGTCAATACCAATCTGTTTCAGCTTTTGTAGCAACAGGAAGTGATCAACTCTGTCGAAAGCTTTCGACATATCCAGATAGCACGCGTGCACACTGTCTCCTGCGTCAACGGTTTGAGTCCAATCGTTTAATACCGTCAGCAAGTTTGTCAAGCATGAGCGAGCTTTACGAAACCCATGCTGGGCGACAGATAGTATATTTTGTGATTCCAAGTGATGAACTATATTTTCTGTCACTATGCGCTCCATAACTTTGGATATCACGGGAAGTAGGGTGACAGGACGGTAGTTCGCGGGATCTGAACGGCTACCACCCTTATAAATTGGTGAAATTACTCCTGTCTTCCACTCTGTTGGCACCACTCCTTCGGTTAGGGAATGTTGGAACAATTGGCATAGTGGTTCACACAGCTGCTGGTCACAGGATTTTAGTAGTGCTGGTGTTATTCCATCGGCTCCAGGAGATTTCCTAGGGTTCAGTCGACACAAGTGTCTTCGTATAATCGCTGGAATTAATCTCAATATTATTCAGTTGTTGAGATACAATCGATGTCAGTAAATTCTCATTCGCCCTAACCGTTATCGGGCTAAACACATTTTCATAAAATTGAGCGAGAGTATCAGCCGTTTCCTTTGCTGTGACTGTTAATCCATTCTCAGAAATAACAGGAAACACCCCTGGTTTCACACTGGACCGAGCATTGACAATCCGATAGAGAAGTTTAGGGTTTTCTTCCATTTTCAAAGACAGAGAGCGATGGTAATATTGCTTGTCCTCTTTGACGAGAGCATTCACTTTGTTACGAATTTTAGAAAATTGCTGCCAAGAGGCATCAGTTCTGGTCTTCCGGTGTTCAGTCCAAGCAAAGTTTCGTTTCCCGAGCCATTTTTTTGTGCGACTGCGAAGCTTAAATCGGAAATCACTTGCCCGTCGTTCATCAACAAATCGCGAATTATGATCTATGTTTGACTGAAGTATTTTCGTGAGCTCACTGCATTGTGTTTCGGTGTTGTGCTGATCAAGTTCTTGCCAATTTACTAGCCCAAGCGATCCACGTAGACCAGCGTAGTCGATCTTTCTGAATTGTTTGGAGGACGCACAAACTCGTCTAGCACTGCAAACAAACTCAAAGGCTAGCACCAGATGATCACTCCGACCGAGGGGCGCAATGTAGTCAACACCCTCAACTGCTGTTTTCTCTGAAGTAAAGATTAGATCCAAAATTGATGGCAACTCTGATCCTCTTCTATGAGTAAAGTCAAACACATGATTATGCAGTGGAATCATGTCGATCACCTCACGAAATTTGTGATCAAATGTGTGTATAGGGTGATCGGATCTGGCAAAGAGATGAGGAAGATTGAAGTCCCCGATGAGTAGTAATTGAGAGCTTCGCTTCTCTCCGGCGAAATTTAGCGCTTGTAATAACCTGTCATTTTGAGTATCATTCGAGGCTGGAGGGCGATATATGATTCCAAGAATGCAATCGTCCTCTGACACATTCGTGAGACTGCACCAGAGGGTATCTTCAAAATCAAGGTTTGGATCGTGAATTTTCATGCACTGAAGCCGTTCGTGACATTATAAAGCCACACCACCACCTTTTCTTGGGCGATCGTTCCGTATTAGCATCATGTTGGGGATTGAGAGTTCACATTCAGTTATACAGGATTGAAACCAGGTTTCAGTAACAGCAACGAGGTCTGGCGTGTATCGTGTGCACAGCTCGGTCAGTTCAGTCAATTTGTTGAACAAACTTTGAGCATTGGTATAAATGCATTTAAGTGAGTATTTAGAATATAACACCGAGTCAGTATTAGTATTTATTGGTCCGACGATGTTGACGTCGGACCGAGATCGGTTTTTGAAGCAATTTGAAGTAATTTCGCGGGGGAATTTGCACCAGTCTCGGATAATTGCGTAATTAAAGGCTCCAGGTGGACATCAACAGCGGCTTTTGAGTTGCACAGTCTAACGTTTTCAGGTAACCTGTTTCTGTTCACTTTTAGCTTGCTTCGAACATCATCCGCCATGCTACTTGAAAGAAACGTAACCTTAAGTGGATTTGCCCCTTTTCCGTGATAGTTCGGGGAACGTGGTATTCTGTATGTGTCGACAACTACAGAATTTTGGGAACCGATATTTTCGGCTATAATTGACCATTGTTTACGGTCGAGCTCTTCGTTTTCGAAGCCCGTTGTGGCGCCCGAATTTTCTGGAACGTCAAGCAAAATAATACTCCTTGGTGCTGTTTGATCCCGCCTATTCGGTGCTTTTGACCTTTCCCACCAAGGTACGTCAGCATATATACGGTTGGGTAGGTCACTTTGCGTTCGGAGCAAATAAGAATTTAGTAGGACATTTTCCATGTCCTTTCCGTTGGCGAAAGTGATTTTAAGGAGACGTGGCTTATCTTGATTCGAGGATTTCGTATGACGAGTTAATCGAGTTACCGACACGGGGTGTATACTATCTAGGCTGATTCGATTACAAACGACAAACCAGTTTTCACGGTCATGCTTTTGCCTTTCTTGAAAGAGCGTCACCTCTGACTCAGGAATATTGGTGAATATTACACTTAAATTTTTTATGCGTTCTTCGAATTTTTCTGCTCCCTGTGATATGGAACCGTTTTGCTTTGAACTTCCTCTTTTGCCCGAGGTTTAGGGCTCAATTCTAACGCCAAACACTTATCACCTCTAGTCACCATCTGGGCGAATGTTAGCTTGCTGGAATGAGACACGTTCACTTGGAGCTCTTTGGACGTAACCCCTGAGTCTGGAATCGATGGTACATTATTGACTTTTTTCAACAGTTCCGTCGATTGATGAAGTTCAGATTGCTTTTTGTTATCTTGAGCATCATCTGCTTCGGGTTGAATCGCTGGGGCAATTTTATCCATCAAGAATGTTTTTGGCCTTTCCTCAATTATTCGATAATTATTTTCTAAAATTTCTAACCGAGACTCAAGCCTTGCCTCATAGGCAGCGTTGTGTGGATTGTCGCTGGACTGTTTGATACGACATGAAGTGCATATGTAACAGACACTGGGGAAATCCACGATGTTGATAATCGATGCCAATTCCTCTGTTAGGGCTTTATCACAATTGACATGTATTTTACTCAGGCAGCCGAAACATTTAACGACATGAGATCTAGCGCTTACCCCTTTGTTGCAAATTTTGCACATATCACGTGCAGCCTTCTTTGTTTGGGTTTTCGGGGTCAACCTGCGTGTCATTGTTTTAATCCGGTGAGGGGTGACTCAGTGCAGTTATTGATCGATCGATAACTAGCGGTGGAGTGAATGCGTTGGATCGGAAGACTGCGAAGTCTGGGTCTATGTGATATTACCCAAAGGAGGATACGACTCGATATTATTCTGACCAGACAATAACGAATGTCACTTTTTTGGAGCGAAGCGAAGTGCGAAGCGAATTTTCGAAAAGCCCTAACTGCCCTTCGCAATGGCGAATAGTATCAAAGCGAATATCCGAAGTGCACTTCGCAATGGCGAAGCAAGCGAAGCTTCGCACAAAAAACTTTTCTATAAATTGCTATAATTCGCTAGTATTCGTTTAAATTCGCTATTCTTCGCTGATGTAAAACGAATTCCGAAATAAATTATTTTTTGTCCATGAAAGAAATTTTATTTGACAAGGGAGGAGTTTTTCATGAGCTTCGGAATTGGAAATATACAAAAACTTGTTCTCCCAAAGGAAATTAGGAACCTCTTCTGAGTCGGTCTCTGAGACCGGGGTTCTGGACCTGGACCTGGTGCCGGAACTTGTCCGGCTGCCTCCAGTCAGAGGGGAGTAGGCCCCCGCCGTGAGCTCCTGGGTGTCGACAAACTCGACATCCTCAAGGTTGGCCTCAGGGTCATCCTGGTCTTTGAGCTGCTGCTGACTCTGAGTGCTTGTACCTTCGCCACTGGTGAACTCCTGGATGCGGAGCTCGATCCTCTTCATGTAGGGGAGCACTTTATCGTAATTGTCATGAATGTAGACGAGCTCCTGGACCCTCTCGTTGTTCAGAAGGCTTCGGGTGGGCTTGGCCACGAGACCAGCTTCCGAGAAGACCCTCTCTGTTGAGGCCGAGGTAGCCGGGATGGCGTAGACCATCCTAAAAGAAAAGGATACAGGTTGAGTATTCTGTATTACGTTCCAGGGTTGCAAAAGTTAAACTACTATTTCGAAGTATAACATACTATATCAAAGTATAGCAATACTACATCTAAGAATAGAAAATATATATCGAAGTATAGCGAATAATATTCGAAGTATGGCGAAGTTTAGCGAATATTATAAAGAAGTATGGCGAATAACGAGAATGAATTATAATCCAACGGATAATAAGGTACCTTTAACTTTGAAACAACTTACTGGGCGACTTTGGTGAGTAGAAGGAGCTTCTTGGCCTTCATCTTTCAGTACTGGAGCACGTCGATGTCCTTCTTTTCCAGGGAAGACGCCATCCACTCATTCATCTCCTTGACATAGAGAGGAACTGGGGCTGGTTAAGACTGGGACTGAGACTGGTCGACGCTGCCAAAGGCCAATTCCGGATCAAGATCAAGGTCATGGTGCTCTTGGAGAAAACCTTCAAGATCTTGGCAATCGGGTTCCGGCATCTGAATGGATGGTGGGGCGGCTGGGGCCAAGTTGGCCAAGAGCAACTTGATGCTCTGCTCGCACTCGTAGAAGAGGTGACCATGAGACCTGGTCCTAAGGTACACGGCCTTCTGAGTGGGGTTCAGGTAGTGCGCCATCCGGTAGAGGTCCACGTTCCTGCCCAGCTCGGGAACTCTGATCTTGATCTCCTCCTGGAACTTCTTGATGAATGCCTTGGTGGCATCCTTGAAGTCGGCGAACAGCTTGATCCTGGAGGCGGACAGCATGGCAATCTTGGCCATGTCCGGAACGACATGCTGCAGGGTGGGCGTCTCATTTGCCTGGAGACGTTTGCTGACCTCCTTGATCTGCTCGAGGGGCCAGAGGATGTCTTCCAGGTCCTGAAACTGCAGCTTGTTTGGAATGAGGGCCGCAAAGTCTGAAGGGGGTGTTGAAGACATCATCCTTCAGCGACAGCGAGACCGCCTTGTTCCGGACGATGGATGTGATGGTCATGCACATTGAAGACCAGCGGATCTTGCTGTACTGAACGATCTTGATGAAGGGAACTGTGAAGGAATGACTTCTGAACTTCGAAGTTATAGCAAATAATAACGAAGCTTCGCTAATAATATGGCGAAGCTTTGCAAATATAGCGAAGTATAACGAATTACATAGCAAATTATATAGCGAATTATAGCGAATAGTATCGAAGTTAACCGAATATTGCACTCACTCACCTTCCAAGTCAGCTGCCTTCTTCCTCATGAAATCGTTCCTGACCGAAGAACGCTTGACCCCGGTGGCCAGAGCCCTGACCAGCTTGACCAAGTCGCCCAACTCCTCGATCTGCATGGCATACTTGAGGGCGTTGTTAATTGCGTGGTCGACGCAAAGCAGGTGCTTGCTGATCTTGTCAGCGTTCTTCATAGCTTTCTTCATTTTGGCCTTGGCGTCCGTGACCATGATGGTTGCAGTGCTGTCTTTGAGGTTCTTGATGGCACCAATCATGGAGTTGAGGTAGCGGCCCACCACCTCCGAGTCGTGCCTACCAACAACCATCCTGCAGTCAATGGTGAATCTCTGCATGACCCAGTCGGGATCAATGCAGTGGATGGAAGTCGTCATCATTATCATCATCTGACGGCGGCGGAGACCTCTTTCTAAAGGACTTGGGGGTCCACGGGTCTTTGGACGGCAGCTTGACCTTGAGGGTCGGGCTACTCTTGGACTTCTTGGCCGAGGCCGAAACTTTGTCCTTGCCCGACTTGTGGTGCGTCTTCGGGGGGCTCATGATGAGACTATGATGAGACAATTAAATGTTCATCCTATTTATTGTCCTCCAACTACGCACGCAAAAGAAACAAACACCCAGGCAAGGCGGCAAGCACCCACACAGAGCAGCAAACACCCAAGCAGATCAAAACACCCACGCGCTTCGCATCCGTCCACACACCTACGCGAATACATTTAAAATATTAAAGTACAAAAAAGTACAACCCTTGGGTGTCTGGATATGCTCCAGTTTAAAAACATCACTTCAAACTAACAGTGCCTTTAAAAAAGCAACACGCGTTCTAAATCTACTCAAACGTGTATTTGGGAAATTTTCGCCCAAGATATTCCCAAGGATCATGAATACATACTTGAGACCAGTCATGGAATACGGTGTGCAGTCATGGTCTCCGTGGCTCAAGAGGGATGTGAAACTTATGCAGCGAATCTATCACCGCTCAACGAAACTAGTTCTCAGCATCCGAAACAAACCATATAAAGAAAGGATAGCTCAACTGAATCTGTTCGATTTTCCCTATCGACGAATCAGAGGAGACCTTATCTTACTTCACAAAACATTCCATACCCCGAACCATCCATTACAGGATTTATTCACGCAAAGGGATACGAGGAATTATCGGAGCCATGAATATGTGCTGGTCGTACCCCATTCCCGCCTGAACTGTAGAAGGTATTTTTACTCTGTCCGTGTCTGTTTTACTTGGAACAGTTTACCTTCAACCGTTGCTCACGCCACTAGCTTGCATGACTTTAAAACGAAATTAGACGAATTTTTAATGCATTATTCGTTTCCAGAACACTTACATACTGTTTAATCTATGTTCTTATATTGTTGATACACTTAAATTTTAATTTTTACCATCCTATGGTTGTTGTTAAGCCTTGTTGCTTTTTAGACCATTAAAAACCTGGAATTACTTTGTGTGTATATTTTCTCGTTTAGTGTTGGTATATCGTCTCCGAGTCGCGCTTTCACATTAAGGTCAGAATAAAGCGACTGGATCGAAGCCAGTAGATTATCTACCGTATCTTCAACATATCATAGTAGAACAAATTAACGATTGCGGAATTGCTTTGCTGATATTAAGAGTATGTGCATCCTACTATAAGAGCGCTTTTGCTGATTGTCACAAGAAGGTTCTACTTGCCGACGAAACTCTGTCCATTTGCGACTTTGTGAGTCATTCGAAAAGTTGTGTAAACACAAAAACATCATGCGCTTATGATGTACCTCCATGGCCGTCAATGACCAAAGGAAATCGAAAAAATTATCGCCTCTTGCCGCGATCAATTATGTTAGATAGGAGTACGAAATTTCAATTCTGTGTTGCTACTGATATAGAATTTCAGGGATGTCGATGTGTCTGACAACGCATCAAACGAACAGGCACTTTAGAATAGACAGGAAGCAGCCTCACAATTCGATAATTTTATTAATCTGGACGGCTATCAACTTTCTAAATTTCTTGTAACGCGTCCAGTTTCACATTAAACCGGTTTCTATTCCTATTCAATCCACTTTCGTATAAGTAAATAGCAGGCAACACAAACAAATTTATTCCGTCTTCCTCTGGTTAATTGTCTGAGTTTAACCTGCGCAAATGCTCCCGCACAAGCAAAGTTTTGTCTTCAAAACCCTCTAGCATTAGCATTTACAGTTTATCCCAACATTTTTTATGCTGGTATGTTCTTTGACGAATAACATGTGCATCACGTGTTGCAAGACATCAGCGTTGTCCCTGAACGTCTCTGTAAGTTATGCTCAAGATAATTTCCAGAGTCATAGATGTGGTGAAAATTATATGCCATAGCAATCAACTCCAAACCGCATATCTCTTTTTAATGTACAATGCTTTATTTTCAAAGGCTATAAGGGCACTCGATGCAACAATAAACCCGTCACCTATGAGTTTCCTGCCCTGTTGACGACTGTGTACCGATTCATTTCTGAGATAAACCATTTTCATGTTAATTTTGATCACTCACGACTACCACAAAACAAGTGTCCAGAAACAGCCAT
>JACCGJ010005305.1:0-10954 GCA_013407085.1 Atriophallophorus winterbourni | reverse complement strand
TTGCAGTAGGCAAGCCGTATTTTTGGCTCAAATTTCTATGCAATAACGATTGACTACTTTCAGTCTGTGAGTAGTCGCATCGCAAACATTTTTTGAATTGTTAAATCCAAATTAACAGTTTGTCCAGACAATGTCAGCCCTATGTTGGAGCTGCAAGCGGAACACAAGGAAAGCATTCTTGAAGATCTCTGCCCATATTATGATCAACGGCGTTGTACCAGAAAGTACAAACTCTACGTTGTCATACGCCGAAGTGGTTCGAAACGAGACAACCCCGTCAATAAAATTAAGTCCTGTCGGAGTTACCATCGTTAGCGATCAAAAATCACAACAGGAAGATAAAACAAACCGTGTGAAGAAAGCGACTGTTGAGAATAAATCTCTAGTAAACTTGCAGCAATCTAAGTTGTCTTAGAAAGGCAAATAAATGCCCTGGCTGCGCAACTTAGTAAGCTTGCTGGACCAAAGATAATGGCGGAAACGAAGCCTACCCCTACTCTCCTGATTCTAAATAGAGAACAGCCGCTTATTTTGGAAATTAAATCCCGGCGACAAATGAAGCGTTCCAGTGTTCATGGCGTTTAGCTCATGGCAGGGCTAATTAACTGACGGGTGAAAAGAGTTCATCGTGTAGGCCGGTGCAACACAAATGTAAGTAGTGCTCGCCCAATTTTGATGCAAATTTTACACCTGCTGGTGAGGTACACGTGTTTTTCGGAAAGTGTTTAACTTGAACGCTGCACAAATGGGCGTTTCAAAGTTGTCCCGGATAGGGGTCTGAACGAAACTTTCATGGAAAGCGTTCAAAAACGCCATCGACCGGCTTGAAACCTTCCATAAATTGGATCAACATTAGTCAAAAAAACTATATAAGCCATTCGCTGTAGTTGTCATCGAAGAATTACTTCAAAATGGCTAGCTAGTAGAATACGACTGCATGGAAAACTCGTTGGCAAGAGAATGCCTCTCAGGATATCAAGGCACTACGCCAGAAAATAAGCAAGAATCGCTTTTCAGCCGGCTCTTTCTTCTTCTTCTTTTTTTGAATAGACGGCAGGAGTACTACAGTCCGTGAAAGCCGCTTCACCTCCCGAGTCTCTGCTATCTCATCGTAGATTCCACACGAGGAGTTACTGAGCTGAAAGAGTAGGCGAATCGCGCAGGATAGCGGGAAGTTCACCGTCCAATATGCGTTTAAACTGCTCTTCGGTGACTGCCCCGACTGCATCAGCGGAGAATGCATTCCAAATATTGACCACTCTGGTCGACAGAGTAAACGATGGCTTCAGGTGTTCCGTTCGGCGCTTCTGCAACTTCAGCGAATGACCTCTAGTTCTGGAGTCCGTGGATACCGAAAAGAATTGTTGAAGTTCCGTTCCGTAATATCCAAGCAGGATTCTCCGCGTGACCAGCAAATCATATCGCATTCTTCGATATTCCAGTGAGAAAAGTATGAGTTCCCGCAATTTGTCGTCATAGGGAATACGAAACATACCCCTCACGCACTTAGTAGCCCTACTTTGGACTTTCTCCAGTCGATCCTTCTCCACTTTGGTTAACGGATAGGCCACCGGAAGCCCAAATTCTAATATTGGTCTGACGTGAGAGCTATACAGAACTTGACAAAATTTGAGATTTATCTCTAAGAAGGATCGTCTCAATGCCCACCACATGCTGCTGGCAGAACCGACCTTTCTGGCAGTATCCTCCGCAGTTTTGAGGGATGAAGTTACCATCACCTCCAAATCTCGCTCTACATCAACTATCCTGAGACCATGGCCCTCCAAATGATATGCATGTCGCATGTTGTTGCTCCCGATGTGTATGATAGCACACTTCTTTTCATTAATCGGAAGCATCCATCTGTCAGTCCAATTCCGAAGTTCATTCAAATCATTTTGCCAATGGAAAGCGTCAGCGGCAGTCGTGACAGAAGCCCACACCTTCAGATCATCTGCAAATAAGAGACAACCACTGTTTACAATACCGGGAAGGTCACTCACATAGAGTTTGAACAAGGTTAGCCCCAGAACGGATCCTTGTGGTACACCAGAAGTGGGGATAAAGGATGCAGATCTGGCCCCATTGACTTGAACGAGGCTTTGCCTTCCGATAAGAAAATCCTCAATCCAAGCAAGCAAAGAAGCCTCTATACCACACATTCTTAGTTTCCAAATAAGCCTCTGATGTGGAACACGGTCGAATGCTTTACTAAAGTCGATGAAGACTACTTCAACTGGCACACCAGCGTCAAGACTTCTGCACCAATGTTCTCGGGCGGTCAGTAGATTGGAGATACATGAGCGGCCTTCCGTGAAGCCGTGTTGGGCATTCGAGCATTGATGGGTCTCGCGCAAATACTGTTCTATCTTATCCTTTACAATCCGTTCCAGAAATTTGCCTACGACAGACGTAAGTGTAACAGGACGGTAATTTACAGGATCTGATAAACTCCCACCTTTGAACATCGGCTTTACTATACCCATCTTCCAATCCTCTGGTAGACGTCCCGAATTGATTGAAATTTGGAATCAAGCGGCTAAAGGTGAACTGATTATCCTTGATAAAGATTTTAATATGGCAGGGTGAATACCATCAGAACCTGGAGATGTCTGCCCCTTTAGATGTTCGATGAGGATTCGCACCATGTCAGCCGTAATCTCAAAATTGGCCATTACTTCCGTCGGCGATATTTGTTCGCAGGATATGGTAGGCTCTATTGCGTAAACTGATTGGTATTGCGATCCAAACACCTCAGCTTTCCCAGTGTCAGTCTCTATTACCTCCCGTTCCAAATTTTTGAGAATAGGTACGAAGTTCGATGATTTGACCCATCGCCGAATGTACGCAAATAATCGTTTAGGGTTATATTTTGAAGAATTTGCTAATTGAAGCTGGAATCGACTTCTTTTATCCTTCTTCAATTTTGAGCAAAGATTCCGTAGAGCCCGATACTCTTCGTAATGGGCGTCCGATCGGCTCGTTCTGAATTTAATCCAAAGACGCTTTCTTTACCGCAGGCATGTACGAAGTTCTCTATCAATCCAAGGAGGGCCACGGGAGCCGGGACGATCTCTGGTTAATGGAGCAACATCCTCTCAGCGACGGATATTATTCAGAAACCATTTCCAACAGTCATCAATAGTGGAATCAACGGGTAACGTTCAGTCAATTGAGGCTGCTTGTTCTCCTGAAGGGAGATAATCGATGTACAACTGCCATTAGGCCCGTAGATGCTCGTTCACCTGCGCAGTCTAACCAGTTAACTATTGCTTCGGTATCGGGAAACAGGGTATTAACGAGGGTTATCTGACCACGAATAAAAGTGGTTTAGAATTTTTGCAACATAGAAATGATAGTGTACTGTACACAAATGTTTTCTTGCTGAACAAGAAAACCGAGTTTATATAATTACCATCTCCGAATCATGGTTGAAAACAGATGATAATCTACCGTCATTTGTATCAACTATCGTCAGGATATGGATACAGGTGCTACGGGAGGGTGTGTAGCAATTATGATAAATAAAGACCTTCCCAAAGTGAGACATCAATAATAATTGCTTCTCACACAATCCAACTAACATCGGTATATCTTACGTTCGCCAAAAGTCGACTGGCACTTGCATGTGCTTATAGAAGCCCGACTGCTTCACCATTTGACGATCAATTACTGAGGGATACATTGGAAGTACTGCAAGGACAATGCAACATATTGCTAATTGTTTGAGACGTTAATCTCCCACGCATCGATTGGGGTACGAAAGTTTCTTCAGCTGAGTCAGCTGAGTTGCAATATCTTGATTGCTTTCATGTCAGCATGTTAGGAAACCTACATTGTTTATAGCAGGAATACTCCGTCCACTTCGGATTTGGTTCTATCTTCTCATGAAAGTAATATTTATGGGAAAAATAGTTTTCTCCACTACTCAAGAGCGACCACGCCGAAATACCTTTTGACTGGACTTGACTGCACCTGGAACTCCCTACTCTCTAATGTTGCACATTCACCCAACTTAGATATATTTCAATCGAATTTTGACAATTTCATGTCGACAAATCCAAAAACATTGAACCTATATATTTTACACCATAAAAGCTTTGAACTTTGAAAACAGTTTCTGTCCTATGGATTTTTACTTTATTCCTGAACTGCTCAGTGAGCAAACAAATCCCGTTTTACTACCCATGTTATTCGTAATTCCCATATTATTCTGCGGTTTTTGTTAGGCTATATGCTTTTTAGACCATCAAAATTGAATTGAATTGAATAGTCACCAATTGAAGATGTCCCGTTTAACTACAAACTGAGGCAATGAATCTAATTTAGGACAAGACGTATTAGAACCCAGTGTAGAAATACATGAAAGTTTTGCTCCTCTACAACATGTGAGAAGGCGAGGTAAACCTCCTAGTGGAACACGTCTATTCGCAGATCCATCAGATGGCGCAACTGTATCTGAACGGCTAATAAATTCTCTGGTGCTCACAGATATAGACTGCAGTATATACAGACCAGTTATTCAGCTGTTGCGCTGTAAAGAAAAGCTAAAAGGGGCTTTGAATACAGAGTTGCCAAAAATGCATAGAGTAAATTGAGAGCTTTTTATGGCTGTTTAATCTATATAAGTACGTCAGTGCCGGATAGTGTCAACACGGTTTTGACTGCACAAGAAAAAGCCGATGCATTGCATACATTCTTCTGCAGTGTTCTTATGCTTGATGGAGATAAACGTTTACTAACTCACAAGTGTATCGCGCTTCTCTTTAGCTCTGTAGAAGTAAATCAGGAAAGGATCATCACAGTTCTGTCGCAGCTGAATAATACTAAGTCGGCCGGGCCCGACGTTATACACCCAGCTATTGTTTAACCGCTAACGAATATAGTTAGCATTACAATCAGGAATCTTTTTACGGCTACTTTACTCCCGGTTATACTACAAGATGTTTAAAGAAGAAAGTGTTTCAGTTTTGATGTATGCAACTACAAGCCAATAAGCCTGACTAGCATTCTTTAAAAGTGCCTGGAAAAAAATCATTCGGAACCAGATATGTACACATTTGGTAGCCATTTTCTAACTATGCGATGTCCAGCACGGATTCCTGGAAGAAAGTTACTGCTTAACAATTGTTCTGAGCTATAATGATGAAGTGACTAAACTGCTTGATGAAGGGAGAGTAGTCGAAGTATGCCTATTGATTTTTAGTAGTCATCTGACTCAGTACATTTAGCACAAGCTATTGGTGTGTGGCATCACAGGTGAAGCATTCGATGGTTATACAGCTTCCTAACAAATCGCATAAACGATGTTTATATTTAGGGGGTGTGCCAGGAAAAATCGGTGATACTAAGCGGAATGCTTCAACGCTTAGTTCTAGGCCTACTCCTCATTCTTACATTTATAAACGGACTGCAAGCGTGCTTCAGTTCACATTGCTTCTTATTTGCAGATATTAGGATCCTAGTGTCCTATAGTTGAGATATGCTTAGCTCATGTTGAGAAATAAGTGATCGGAGGGACTTAGACATAGGACTTGCCACAAAAGTTGGGTAAGAGTTACGTAAAGATCACCGATTCGACGAAGACACAACTAGAAGTTGGCTAAGGAACCATCAGAATAGCTGCGTCTAAGAAAGTGAAAGATCTCGCATCACTATTACAAAAGATTTTAAGAAGTCTAATCAATGTGCACAAGCAGAAAACAAGGCTCTCGGGGAACTGTTCAGAATATGCTCGGCGTTGTCATGCAGAAAATCTTATATCTTTATTTCTCTATACGAGGTAGTCGTTCGACGTCAATTAGATTATTGTGTTCAACCGTTGGGTACCGTACATAAAATATATAGAATTTCTCGAAAGTGTTCAGCGCCATGCAACTAGGATGGCTGACGGTTAGACAGGTAACAGATATTAGGCAAGACTCATGGACCTCGATCGGTTTTCGCAAAAGGATCTCACGAGAGATAATATTACTTAATTGAGGAAGCTTGCCCCTAAAACAGCTACGAGCGGTAATTCTATGAAACTTTTCAGGAATCGACCCAGCTGCTGTTGAGTAAGCAATTTTTCAGCAATCGTGTTTTCAACTACTTGAATAAGCTCCATGATGATATATTAAATCTCCCTAACGTGTTGAGATTCAAGAGTGAATTCGACTCTAACTAGTATACCTTATTTTACAAATATTGTCTAATAAAAACACTGAAAACATGAAACAAACATATTTATATTGTTCACGCATACTTTTGCATTTCTATCCTAAATTGATGATCTCTTACCGTACTAGTGAGATATCGATATATCCGGAAAGAAGAGCGTGCTCAGTTCAGTTCAGTTTGCACAGGACGATTAAGGCTGAGTCGACAATCGCGTGTTCAGATTTCCTCCAGTGGTATGCCACAGAAGAGCGTCCACCACTCCAAACAATATCTTCACGAATATCTTCCGGTATGAGAGTAATCTGAAATGCATCACAAAACTCCCCTAACCAATAGGTGAGGAGTGATTGAGTGTGTTCCAAAGACAGCATTTTAATCATACCAACTATTAATTTGCGGATAAAAATTATGAAATAAAGAAGGCCACACAGATTATGGTCCCTTCTTAAAACCCCATACAGAAGTGCAACAAACAACTTCTTTGTGAAGACCATTCCAGTAATTTACTACCTTCTCAAAGAAAAAGTACTTAGGAGCATTATACCTAGTATGTCGCTGAGCAATTTTTAATTGGTGGCCTCGAGTACCCACACTTGGCGCGAAAGCATGCATTTCACTTGGATAAAGGGTACTAAAACCTGTCCTGATTTTGAAGGTTTCAATAGGGTCCCCAATTAGCCGCCTACTTTTTAGTGATAAGAGATCTAGACTCAGCAATCGTTCGTAGATACGACCTAACTGATTGATCTTCATTCATAAGTGTAGCTAGGCGTGGAACACCTTCAAGCTTAGCAATATCTTTTTCAAAATAAGGTGACCATGCTTGAACGCAATACACGAGATGTGGTCTCATGACTGATTCGTACATTGATACGATCGAAAGCGAAATATTCGCTCCTAGCGATTTGTACAGAAGCTGCACATTGATCTGCCCATTTAAAGTCCGCTGAAACATCTATAATTAAGTTACGAACTTTCGGCACCCTAACTATCTCAACTATATCATCTGGTCAAGCAACCTCCAGCTTCTTAACGACTTTAGACAAGAGATAGCTTTTAGTGAATTCAACTGGTAAATCCCATGTAGTTGACCACTTGATGACCTTTTCGATATACTTTAATAACATCCTGTTCATTCAGTGATCCGATAAACATCATCAGCAAAAACATAGCAGGGATACTCAACGACGCTTCCAAGTCATCACTGAAAAATAAGGAAAAGTAGCAGTCTGAATACTGAACCCTGTGGGACTCCACTAACAACTTTTACGTTCGGTAAATACATATTGTCTATCCTTACTCTCCCAGATGGTTTGGTTAACCTCTCTAACACGTTAAGCTTTAAGAAGGACTTAGACGCTAACTGGACCACCATATTACCACACATTGTCTAATAAAAAACTTTAAATAAAAACACACAAAATTATTGTACCATTTTCCTTCTCATATCTGTCTAGTCCCGGGCAACCTGACAGCACCTGAGCCCACTTGCAGCCTATGATAGTGCTCAACTTCGCCTCTATTACGCTAATGATTTCAAACATCATATTGCATTGTTTCCCGAATAGATGACCTCTCACCGTTCTGGTGGAGAAAACCCTTTCCAGATATCCGGAAACAAGAACGTGTAAACCGTACGAACTGTACACCCAATATCGAAGTGCTGTTTGTTTAACCGCATGCCGTTGAAGGAAATCTTTTGTGTGATTGGCTTTTATCCACCTCCAGCCCTGTACAGCTTAAACTTGAACTACCGTGGACTTTCTCAACACTTCACGCATGTCCTCTTAATGGGAGACTTCAACTCTCCGGGTGTATCGTCAGGCTCGCCCAGCCATCAGTTTGGACGTGACTTATCAGAATTGATTGCTACCCATCCATTGTACAGCCATGTCAACGAACCGACACGATTCTGCGGCCACCAGATCCCATCTACCCTCGATCTGATACTCACCAACGAAGAACTGATGGTCGAAAACATGATGATCGAACCACCACTGGGTCATGCTGATCATGCCGTGCTGATATTTGACTACCTCTGCTACTCACATTATGAGGGAATACCGGACGCCACTACTAGGAGAATTACGAACTACACGCTACTGCGTGAGCTTGTTGCAGCGAACACGTGGGGCTTGCTACATACTACGCAACTTGATACTGCTTGGAGTTATTTTGTTACACGATGGCACACATTACTTGACCTATCATCGGCGATGAAGGCAATACCAACAAAACGCGACCGACCGACAATTAGAAGCCAGACCAAAAAAATGATTGCACTACGGAATCTTGCATGGCATACTTTCTCTCGATGCCCCACCTCAGAGGACTGGGAATTCTACAGATTATTGCGAAACCAGTGTACATCTCTCAAACGTAATGATCAATTCTTTTATCATCAACAGCTAACTTTGAGACTTCAAGACAACCCTAAGCTGTTATATAAGGAGATCAACGCTCGGGGGAAAGTGAAAACAGGTATCCCTTCGCTCAAGACACCCTCGGGTCTATCCACGTCACCTGAAGAAGTCGCCAGCAATTTGGGCGCGCAGTACGCTCCCATCTTTCGCGCTGCCCCTCAGTCCGTAGTCATACTTGCATCACTGTCTCCTGTGCCTTCATTGAGCTCAATCATCTTCAGCCGCGACGCCGTCTACCAAAAATTGATCCACCTACGACAGAATATCTCCCCGGGTATAGATCATATACACCCAAAGGCTTTGAATGCAGTCGCAGCATATATCTCAAACGATCTGGCGCTATATTTCAAGCGTTCAATCGACTCAACCGAAGTCCTACAAACTTGGAAACAAGGCTTGATCACTCCGGTCTTTAAAGGAGGCGACCGCACCTTACCAGCTAATTACCACCCGATGACCCTGCTGTCTAACTCCGCCAAGGACGGTCCCAAGCCCGTCTGAGAAAGGAGGAGGGTTGGGCTTAGGGCTAGCAACCCTATCCCGTAAAACCTACATTGCTACGGAAACGATGACAACAGATCCGTGGTTCGGTCATGTCTGCAGGATGGATCCCAGTTCGCATACGAATGTAGCCATGCACTGGCATCCGCAAGGTAAACTAAAAAAGGAGACGGCCCAAGGAAACTTGGCGCAGAACGTTGGAACGCGAACTACATGCACAAGGATTCACGGTGCAGACGGCAACGGAAGCAGCGACAGACCGGAACCACTGGCGTAAAGTTGTCTTCGCCTCATGTGCCACCCGGCACGGAGAGGACTGAATAAATGAATGAATGACCCTGCTGTCTGTGATCTCAAAGGTCATGGAAAGTATTATAGCTGACACCATCACACGCCACCTTGAGGAAAATCACATCCTTGCTCATGAACAGCATGGTTTCCGGCCAGGACACTCCTGCCTATCCAACCTCCTGTTGGCCAGAGACGATTGGACGAAAGCCGTGGACTGCCGGGTGGCAGTTGACGTGGCATACCTGGATTTTTCGAAAGCCTTTGATAGAGTTGATCACCTTATTCTCATTCAAAAGCTACGCCACTACGTAATCGATGACCCCTTGTTGACGTGGATCAGCCGATTTCTGCAAGATCGCACATCGTGTATGCGCGTCAAAGACGCCTATTCAGACTGTTTCCCGGTAACCAGTGGGGTTCCGCAGGGATCCGTACTTGGACCCACTCTCTTCCTTATATTCATCAATGATATCAGCATGATCTTATCAAGCTCATTTTTACTCTTCGCGGATGACCTCAAGGTTTGGCGTCGTATATCTAGCTTCGAAGATCATCAAATCCTGCAACGTGACCTCGACCGCCTCTATCAGTGGTCATTAGAACACAATTTACCGTTCAACTCAGAAAAATGCCACATTCTGACCATTCGACACTCTGTTCGTTACGCTTATCACTTGGGGAACGAACTTTTGCGCCATGTGGACCAGGTAAGCGACCTCGGCGTCATCGTACAGCACGACTTGGGCTGCTCCAGCCAGTGCAACAAGGCTGCAAGAACCGCAAACCACAGTGTTGGTCTTCTGAGGCGACTTTTCGGACGCTTCGACCGACGACTCTTCCCACAGCTACTGTCCGCCTACATCCGCCCCCCGCTCGAATATGCAGTCAGTGCGTGGCATCCGTGGCTCCAACAAGACATGAACGCCCTCGAACAGCCACAACGGCGAGCAACAAAGCTTATCAACGGCCTTCAAACATGTCCTACGAAGAACGGCTGCAGTATAGCGGCCTCTTCTCAATCCGCTACCAACTCCTCCGCGGTGATTTGCTTTTGACCTTTCGCATTCTCACAGAGAATCACCACCCTTGCAAGTCCTTGATGCCTCTATCCAATCGACGTACTCATCGTGGGCACAATCTCAAGATTGCTCATCAGAACAGCCGATTGAACAGTCGACGGTATTTCCTATCCCTTCGCATATGCCGTGTATGGAACGCTCTCCCGCCGGAGGTGGTATGTGCTGAGTCACTGTCTTCGTTTAAGCAACATCTAGACAAACACCTTTGGCAATCAACTTTCAAATGACTTGTTTATCTTTCGCCATTCCGTTCTACCCCATTATACTACATACCACTCACATATCCATAAATAACTAACATTTTTCCAGTCTTTTTCTCCCCAGCTTGCAAGCATCAACGTTGCTCACGCCAAAGCAACCGTCCGCAAGTCCGTCATGCACTGGAGGACGTGGTGGGAATGTGTCTTGGGCTGACACTTCTCCCTATAAAAAGCCACAAATGTCCAATCAAGGTGTATGCTATACGCGAACATGGCCCGCTATAAGGCCTATTTGCCTCCG
>JACCGJ010005303.1:0-14664 GCA_013407085.1 Atriophallophorus winterbourni | reverse complement strand
ATTCAATTCAATTTTAATGATCTAAAAAGCATATAGCTTTACAAAAACCACAGAAAAATATGGAAATTTACAAATAACATATCTCAGTAAAAACGGGATTTGTTTGCTTACTGAACAGTTCGGGATTCAGGTAAAAATCCAAATGATAGAAACTGTTTTCACTCAGTGGAATGGCACATGTATGTCCATGGGGTCGAGATGATTTGATGTGTGAGTTCAAAGTTATTAGGTTGTGGAATACATAGTCTCAATGTTCGGATGGGTCGACAGGAATTTGTCTAAGCTGGATTTGAATATATCCAAGTTGGGTGCATGTGCAACATTCGAGGGTAGGGAGTTCCAAGTGAAACATACACGTATAGAATAAAAATATCTTCGACAGTTCAGGCGCGAGTCGGGAATTAGTTCTGTCTACTCATGACTCCAGCTGCTTCTTGGTGGTTGTCGTGTGAATAATGTATTAAGGGTATGGCTAGGGTTATGCAATATGTTAAACATTAGGATCAGGTCACCTCTAAGACGTCGGTAAGGAGAGTCGAAAAGGTTATGGTTTGCAATACGATCTTCGTATTGTTTGTGCTTTAATCCGCACACGAGCTTCGTGGTCCGATAATAGATTCGCTGCAAGAGATTGATGTCTTTCTTTAACCAGGGTGAACAAGCCTGAACCGCATACTCCATGGTAAGCCTCACGTAGGTTTTAATTATTCGATGAACAGTCGGCTTCGTGAAACTCCCAAACACGCGTTTCAGCAGAAGCAGTACTTTTGACGTCTTTTCGTAGACAGCCTTAACGTTGTGTGACGGTTTCAACGTGCTGCTAACCCACACACCCAAATCCTTCTCCTTGTCAGTTATTTCAAGAGTATGGGAACCAAGGGTGTAAGAGAACTCGAAGGGTTTTCCAACTGTCAATACCTTGCATTTTCTCACATTGAAAGGAAGTTCATTTCTAACCGACCTAGTACTGAGCCCTTGATGCCACATTGCTCTAATTTAGTAGTAACAAACTGTTGTTAACACGATCGAATGGTTTGGACATATCCAGATAACAAGCATGTATGGTGAAACCTTTGTCCACAGCTTGTGTCCAGTCATCGAGGGCAAGGAGGAGGTTTGAAAGGGAAGAGTGTCTTTTTCTGAAGCCATATTATTGCGAGCAAGCAATTATCTTCCAGGTGATTTGTGATGCTGTTTGCAACGAGGCGCTCCATCACTTTAGAGATCACCGGTAGTAGTGTTACTGGTCGATAATTGGTTACTTCAGAACGGTTCCCTCCTTTGTAGATGGGGGTAATGATACTAGTCTTCCATTCAAAGGGAAAGAAACCTTGGGCTATAGAGAGGTTAAATAAGTAGGTAAGCGGTGTACACAAAGAATAGGCACAGCTTCTGAGGATCAGCGGAGTAATTTCATCAGCTCCAGGAGACCTTTTCGTGTTGAGCTTCAACTATGTGCGGTGGAAACTGTCCGAGCTAAAAGTTAGTTGCTGTAAAACGTTTTCTGGCGAGATCACAGAGGTCAAAGGACTGGTTACGGTGTTCGGTGGACTGAAGACAGTGGAGAAGAATTGGGCTAGAACTTCGGCTGATTGAGATGGTGTCTTTGTTATTCCATCACATGTCTTTAGCGCGGCAACCCATGGTTTTACTCTAGACCGGTTATTTATGATCTGATAGAGAATTTTTGGGTTTGATTCCGTTTTGTCGAGTAAATGTTTTTGATAATTCAATTTGTCGTCAACAACAAGTTTGTTTACCTTATTTCTCAGCAAACGGAATGTTTTCCAACTTTCAGCAATGCTATCGATTCGGTGAGCCCGCCATGCAGCGTTTCGCATAGTCAACAATTTTCGTGTTCGGCTTCTCAGTTTAAACGTGTATCCCCTTTTCAGCACCTTCGGAACAAGATGAGAGTGCATTTCAACTGCAATTTTAATTTCGTTTGCCATCTATTGCCACTGACCTTGTACGCTGTCGGACTCTAGACCAGGGTCTGTGACATTCTTCAGAGTAGTAACAAGTTGTGAAAAGTCAATTTTCCAATTCAAATTGCTAGTGTCACTTGTTCTGATTGCCTGACAAATATAATCAAATGTGATAACTAAGTGGTCACTGAGTCCCATAGGAGCTTCATAAGCGAGACTTTCAATCACGTACTCTTCGTTTGTCAGTATCAAGTCCAAGATAGACGGCGTATCACTACCCCGAAATCTGGTATTGTCAAAAATATTGTTGTAAAGTGGAATGTCCTACAGCAACTGTTGAAATAAAGCATTCAAGGAGTTCTCTGTATAGACTGAGGTTCCCTTATAGTTCGGCAAATTGAAATCTCCGATCAGAAGAAGTCTGCCGCCGTATCTTGTAGCCGCTAAGCGTATGTTTGCAACTAATGCTGAATTGTAGGCTTCATCGGCGGAGGGCGAACAGTAAATCACACCCACTGTACATTTTTCTTCTGCTGTTACATTCAGGGAACACCACAGTGTGTCTTGTAGTTGTAAGTCTTCATCAGTGATCTCTTGGCATGACAAACTCTTAACGTGATATAGAGCAACACCGCCTCCTCGAGCCAGGCGATCGCGACGAAGTAGAGACATACCCTCAATGACTACTTCGTTGTCTGTTAAAGTTGGATGGAACCATGTCTCAGTTACGGCAATCACGTCTGGTGACTGTGTGGTAGTTAGTTCAGTCAATTCGTGTAATTTATTTGTCAAGCATTGGGCATTCGTATACAAAAATTTGACAACCGATGTTGACAGCAAAGACGGTTCGTGAGACAGAAATATCGGAACGGCTCGGTCGGAATCAACAGGAAAGTAATTTACTTTGCCGACTCGGATAGAGTCGGCTGAATTCCGTTTCTTTCACCAGGTTTGAATTTTTCATTCTGCACAGTATTTAGACAGTCGGGATCATCCGGGTTGTCATTAGTTTCGAGGCGTCTAGGAATTATTTTAATCTCTCGGGGCAATTTGTAACGAAATTGCTTCCAGTGTTTAAGAACGGTAGCAGCCATACTGTCTGTCAGCAGTGTCAGTTTAAGGGGGCGCGGAGCGTTACCCTCGTATTTCGGGGATGTCGGGATCCGAAAAGTATCGATAACAGCAGTATTGTTCGTTTGGATAGTATCGCTAATAAATTTCCATTGTACTATATCGTGTTTCAAGTTGCACTTTGCGTCTGTCACGCTCGTTTACTTTTCCTGTGTTCCTGTTTAGTGCCGATTTTACCCGTTCTGACCAGGGTATGTCAATAAAGATACGTGATGTATTCTCTTACAATCTTGCAACAAATATGCAGATAATAGTACATCTTCTAGTTCCTTTTCATTTCGCAACACTACCTTGAGCAGTCTCAGTTTGTCTTGATGCGGCGTTTTGGGAGCACGTGTCAAGCGGGTCAGTGAAACCGGAGTGGTCGTTTTTATGCTCATCCTAGTGCACAGTTCCGACCATTTAGCTAAGTCATGCTGCTGTCTAGTTGACAATAGTGTTTCAGTTGCCTCTGGCACATTGGCACAGATAATGCTGAGTGAAACGTTTTATGCGGTTGGTTTCTTGAGCACAACACTTGATGAGGAGGGCTTTAGTTTTGACTTGATTCTATCGTTCTTTTTGGTATCTTGTAGCAATATTTCGGAATATTTAGTTGTACTAGTGGTGTTTAAAGGTGAGGTTGAATGTTCTGGAGCCTTCGTTTTTGGCTTGATCAGTAGCTCAATTGAGTTTCTCATTTGTGCAAACTGATTTTCCAGATGTGACAGTCTACTCTCCATTTCGTTAGGCTCTTTACCAACCGTCAAGTTGTTGCGGATATCTTTCTTGGAATGTCTACAGCTAGCACAAACATAACAAACGGATGGGTATCTCTCATCGTTTACAAGTTTCACGCAATCATCAGTCAAATTCTCATCACATGACACATGCTGGTGAAACCCGCAGAATATGCATTTAATCGAAACAGAATCAACGCTTACCGGGTCTAGACACGTGATACAGAGGTCACACTGAATCGCCGTCGCATGGGTACTTCTCACGGTCACAGCTGAATCGATTTTTTTCTTTGTCGGTGCAGTGGATCCAGTGACACGTACGCACGTTTGCGGGCTGCACAGGGCTTGCTGGCTGTTCCATAGTGGGTGTGTTGTCCATTGAATGGGTCGAGAGTCCTCGATGGCGAGATTTCGGCATTGAACAATATCCGCGATAACTCGTGAACCACGGAAGATAGGAAACGAAATACGGTATTAAAACCTGTATCGCACTGTGATCTTTCCAACAATATCGAAATTCGTACGATAATTAGTGTTGGGAAAAACTTTGTTCGCGTGAACAAAATGGTATTTCCCGTAAAAACGGCTAAGTTTGCCGTAATTCAACTTGCACAATCGAAAAGTATGTAATCCGATAGGTATCGTCGAGTGATACACGGAATACTTTAAATAGTATAAATCTAAGCAGAAGCGACGAAGTTATGCCCAAAATTGTCACAGCAACAAAAATTACGTCCGCACACCAGGTAGACAAACAGAAGTGTCGGCGACTGACTTCTTCATGAGCTCGTCTCTTTTCTGCATCATCGCTGAAGGAGCGGTCAACATTGTAGAATAGCGATTTTGCTATGGACTGTAATACCATTTTAGGGTGCGCAGATGTGAATCTCAAAATAGCATCCGTGTCGGTAGGCTTACGATATACCGTTGTTCTTATCTTGCCGTTGTCTTTTTGCGCGAGACAGTCCAAGAACGGAAGTGTCCCCGCAGTAGACTCGGTTTCTTTTGTGACCTTGATTTTTGTATTCAAACTATTGAGATAACTATGAAATGCTTCTAGTCTGTTTCGCTTTATGATGACGAATGTATCGTCGACATAGCGCCATCATATTTTTGGTTTGAACGCTTCGTTTCTCAAAGCTATCTCTTCAAAGTGCTCCATGTACATATTAGCTCGCACTAGAGAAATGGGTGAGCCCATCGCTAAACCATCGTTTTGCTTGTATAGCTGTCCATTAAATAAGAAGTGGTTCATATTTAGACAAATTGCTACACCGTTGATGATTTGTTGTACACTCAAGTTGGTACGATCCTTCAGGGTCATATCGGAGTTGAGTGATTTCCTCACTAATTCTAAAGCGCTTGTAGTGTCAACATTCGTGAACAAGGAGCTTACGTCAAAACTAACCATCATCTCATCCTCCCACATTGTTACGGTACTGAAGCGACGAACAAAATCAAACGAGTTCTTAATAAAAGAATTCGTGTTACCAACTAATGGTTTCAAAAGCTGAGCAAGGTGCTTAGCAAATTCGTGTGTTGGGGATCCAATGCCGTCTACAATGGGCCTTAAGTGGATGCCTACCTTATGTATCTTCGGAAGACCATAGAACCTTGGTGTCTGAGCACATATTAGGTAGAGCATGAACCATAATCTTTGACCAAGGTTTTCCTTAATTCCTCGCAGGTAATTTTAAAACAACCCTCTTACGGTTATTCATAATAGTCGTAGATCTAAGGTTGTCAATAACCTGATACGGACCTTCAGCAATGTTTGACTCTGCCTTAACTATATAATCACTTTTAGAAATAATCACAGTTGCCTTGCCTTCATCTGCTTTAGTGATCACTATTTTCTCTTCTTTACGCAATTTAAGAAGTGCTTGTTGTTCATCATTTCTGGTAGTTGTTTTTTGATAATACTAGATATACCGTTTTACAATGCATCCGTCTGATTTTTCAGGTAGCTGGTTGAGGGCGGATTCTACGCACGGAATAACATCCTCAGCTTTGAAGAATTTTATACTTAACGAGAAGTTTAAGCCCTTTTCAACAATCTTTGTTCGGTTTGCGATAGTGGCCTATCTGATAAATTAAATACTTCAGAACATTGTCGAGCCCTGTCATCAAAAGAACTAGCAGAGATACATTTATTTTTTGAAGTTAATAAAGTGCTTAACATACGTACTTGTCTTTCTTTTATGTGCTCGGTCTGTGCGGCCAAAACCTCGGCGTGTTTTCCACAAATTTTGCAGAAATCCACTTCAGATAACACATTTGGCAATTCGGACTTGAAACTGGAGGCTTTTGATCGCGCGTTTGTCAGGTTTTCATTGGTCCTGTAGATGCTTTGTTTGAAGAACACTTTGGATGCGTTTTCGGCAGCTGTGACCGTGAGAAGTACCCATGCGACGGCGATTCAGTGTGACCTCTGTATCACGTGTCTAGACCCGGTAAGCGTTGATTCTGTTTCGGTTAAATGCATATTCTGCGGGTTTCACCAACACGTGTCATGTGATGAGAATTTGACTGATGATTGCGTGAGACTTGTAAACGATGAGAGATACCCATCCGTTTGTTATGTTTGTGCTAGCTGTAGACATTCCAAGAAAGATGTCCGCAACAACAGTAAAAACTTGACGGTTGGTAAAGAGCCTAATGAAATGGAGAGTAGACTGTCACATCTGGAAAATCAGTTTGCACAAATGAGAAACTCAATTGAGCTACTGATCAAGCCAACAACGAAGGCTCCAGAACATTCAACCTCACCTTTAAACACCACTAGTACAACTAAATATTCTGAAATATTGCTACAAGATACCAAAAAGAACGATAGAATCAAGTCAAAACCAAAGTCCTCCTCATCAATTGTTGTGTTCAAGAAACCAACCTCAAGAACGTTTCACTCAGCATTATCTGTGCCAATGTGCCAGAGGCAACTGAAACACTATTGTCAACTAGACAGCAGCATGACTTAGCTAAATGGTCGGAACTGTGCACTAGGATGAGCATCCGAGTCGGCGAAATAAATTACTTTCCTGTTGATTCCGACCGAGCCGTTCCGATATTTCTGTCTCACGAACCGTCTTTGCTGTCAACTTTGGTTGTCAAATTTTTGTATGCGAATGCCCAATGCTTGGCAAATAAATTACACGAATTGACTGAACTAACTACCACACACTCACCAGACGTGATTGCCGTAACTGAGACATGGTTCCATCCAACTTTAACATACAACGGAGTAGTCATTGAGGGTATGTATCTACTTCGTCGCGATCGCCTGGCTCGAGGAGGCGGTGTTGCTCTATATCACGTTGAGAGTTTGTCATGCCAAGAGATCACTGATGAACACTTACAACTACAAGACACACTGTGGTGTTCCCTGAATGTAACAGCAGAAGAAAAATGTACAGTGGGTGTGATTTACCGTTCGCCCTCCGCCGATGAAGCCTACAATTCAGCATTAGTTGCAAACATACGCTTAGCGGCTACAAGATACGGCGGCAGACTTCTTCTGATCGGAGATTTCAGTTTGCCGAACTATAAGGGAACCTCAGTCTATACAGAGAACTCCTTGAATGCTTTATTTCAACAGTTGCTGTAGGACATTCCACTTTACAACAATATTTTTGACAATACCCGATTTCGGGGTAGTGATACGCCGTCTATCTTGGACTTGATACTGACAAACGAAGAGTACGTGATTGAAAGTCTCGCTTATGAAGCTCCTATGGGACTCAGTGACCACTTAGTTATCACGTTTGATTATATTTGTCAAGCAATCAGAACAAGTGACACCAGCAAGTTGATTAGGAAAATTGACTTTTTACAAGTTAATACTACTCTGAAGAATGTCACAGACCCTGGTATCGAGTCTGACAGCGTACAAGGTCAGTGGCAATGAATGGCAAACGGAATTAAAGTTGCAGTTGAAATGCACTTTCATCTTGTTCCGAAGGTGCGGAAAAGGGGATACACGTTTAAACTGAGAAGCCGAACACGAAAATGGTTGACTATGCGAAACGCTGCATGGCGGGCTCACCGACTCGATAGCACTGCTGAAAGTTGGGAAACATTCCGTTTGCTGAGAAATAAGGTAAACAAACTTGTTGTTGACGACAAATTGAATTATCAAAAACATTTACTCGACAAAATGGAATCAAACCCAAAAATTCTCTTTCAGATCATAAATAACCGGTCTAGAGTAAAACCATGGGTTGCCGCGCTAAAGACATGTGATGGAATAAAAACGACAGCATCGCAATCAGCCGACGTTCTAGCCCAATTCTTCTCCACTGTCTTCAGTCCACCGAACAGCGTAGCCAGTCCTTTGACCTCTGTGATCTCGCCAGAAAACGTTTTACAGCAACTAACTTTTAGCTCGGACAGTGTCCTCCGTACATTGTTGAAGCTCAACACGAAAAGGTCTCCTGGAGCAAACAGCATCGCAAATCACCTGGAAGATAATTGCTTGCTCGCAATCGAACAACATGGCTTCAGAAAAAGACACTCTTGCCATTCAAACCTTCTCCTTGCCCTCGATGACTGGACACAAGCGGTGGACAAAGGTTTCACCATACATGCTTGTTATCTGGATATGTCCAAAGCATTCGATCGTGTTAACCACAGTTTGTTACTACAAAAAATAGAGCAATGTGACATCAAGGGCTCATTACTAGCCTGGTTGGAGGATTATCTCCGTGACCGTGTTATTCGAGTAAGGGTTGATGGTGCTTTGTCACGGCCCATTACAGTAACAAGTGGAGTGCCGCAGGGATCGGTGCTTGGACCAATTCTTTTCTTGCTCTATGTAAACGATTTACGAAAACTTGTTCGTTGCAAAATCTTGTTATTTGCGGATGATATCAAGTTGTGGACACAAGTACGCACAACTGAGGATTGCAGACAGCTTCAGCTGGAACTCAATGTCTTACAGGAATGGTCGGTTAGAAATGAACTTCTTTTCAATGTGAGAAAATGCAAGGTATTGACAGTTGGAAAACCCTTCGAGTTCTCTTACACCCTTGGTTCCCATACTGTTGAAATAACTGACAAGAAGAAGGACTTAGGTGTGTGGGTGAGCAGCGCGTTGAAACCGTCACACAACGTTAAGGCTGTTTACGAAAAGACGTCAAAAGTACTGCTTCTGCTGAAACGCGTGTTTGGGAGTTTCACGAAGCCGACTGTTCATCGAATAATTAATACCTACTTGAGGCCCACCATGGAGCATGCGGTTCAGGCTTGGTCACCCTGGTTAAAGAAAGACATCAGTCTCTGCAATCTCTCTATCATCGGACCAAGAATCTCGTGTGCGGCTCTAAGCACAAACAATACGAAGATCGTATTACAAACCTCAACCTCTTCGACTCTCCTTACCGACGTCTTAGAGGTGATCTGATCCTAATGTTTAGCATATTGCAAACCCCTAGCCATCCCCTTAATACACTATTCACACGACAACCACCAAGAACCAGCCGGAGTCATGAGTACACAGTACTAATTCCCGACTCGCGAATGAACTGTCGAAGATATTTTTATTCTGTACGTGTATGTTTCACTTGGAACTCCCTACCCTCGAATGTTGCACATGCACGCAACTTGGATATATTCAAATCCAGCGTAGACAAATTCCTGTCGACCCATCCGAACATTAAGACTATGTATTCCACAACCTAATAAATTTGAACTCACACATCAAATCATCTCGACCCCATGGACATACATGTGCCACTCCACTGAGTAAAAACAGTTCCTATCACTTGGATTTTTACCTGATTCCCGAACTGTTCAGTAAGCAAACAAATACCGTTTTTACTGAGATATGTTATTTGCAAATTTCCATATTTTTCTGTGGTTTTTGTAAAGCTATATGCTTTTTAGACCATTAAAATTGAATTGAATTGAATTGACTTGCAAATCATGGTTACCCCAAGAGCTTAATTAGGCGCCAATCAAACCGAGTTAAACAACCGCAACCGAAGACGGAATAAGTTTGGTGAGCTACGGTATCTCCTCGTTATGTCAAAAATGCCTCAGAAGCAATAAGTCGAATGTTGAATAGCGCAAGTATTAGAGTAACATATAAGACAGGTAGAACACTCCGCTCCGTATTAATGCATCTCAAAGATAAGACTCCTTTAGGTTGTGCGACGAATTGCATCTACAAAATCAACTGCAAGGGTTGCGAGGGTGTTTACATTAGACAAACGTCTAGAGAACTCTGCACTAAGGTAAACGAACACGAGAAACGTGTGGAAAAGCAAACGCGCAATCCCAGTGAATATCAATCTCTGATTCGATATTCTGCCCAAGCTTAACACGTGCTAGACACTGGACACGCGTAGATCTTGATAACGTGGAAGTGATAAGGCAGGGTGTGAAATTTTATAGAGAAATTCTTCACGCAGAGGCTGTTGAAATAACAAAGACTGGGGCAAATGCGATTAACAAGGTGGATGGGGCGGATATCTCAACGTTCTGACCTTCGGTTCTGCAGTGGCTAGGGATTAACGAACATGATTACGTAAGCAGTGTACCAGCAGACGCTGTTCACACCTGTATACTTATTAAACAAATAGGGATGAACACAGTAATTAGGGGGTGTGATCAATTATCTTGATCTCCCCTATCTAGCTTAGAGAACTCAGGATCGGTCAAAAAATGCCATTTGAACCTGAACACTCAAGGCTCACTGAACCTAATCATACTGTCTGCACCTGATGACGGCAAACAGCCAGAAACCGGTAGTAGTGTGTAATTTCGAGGAATGTGAGCAACACATCAATTTGGTCAACCTGAACACTGTTCGTACGGACACCATTGGTCGGACAAAGCTTCTGTGTTCTGAAGCGAAACGTTACCCAAAATCTGCTATAACCGATTCATTACAAACTTCATTTTCCTATTTTTCACACCACAGTGAAAAGTTATTACGGGTACAAAAGTTTTTGTTGCTGTTTTGACTTGCTCGCGGCCGCTATCATTCGGAAGATCTTCTGAATTTATCAATCCGTGTTTCCTTTGCGTGAGATCAAATCTACGGTCACCATGACTGTTTTACTGGGTAATTTACACCAATACATTGTGTTACGTTCCCACGCGAACATCGAAAATTTCATCTCTTAACCGTTAATAGATAGATACGCGCCTATGTGTTTCCTTGCAAGACATCAAAACCCACATTCAACAATCAGACGACCTTGACCATAACTGCTATCAGATGTCAAGTCCTAAGAAAACTACGCGTGATTTGTGTCAAATTTGCAAAAAGAGGGTAAGTGTGAAATCGAAGGTCGACATGCGTTCTTTGTGCGCTAATATGATACACATTAATTGCGATAAAGTTTTGACTAAAGAGACAGTAGTCTTTATTAATAATGCTGAAATTCAAGTTGTCTGTTATGTGTGGAGCGTCTGTAGAACAAAGCCGTTAAACGGCACCGATAACAATGTATCACAATCAGGAAACCTAGAAGATCGAATCAAATACGCAGAGAGCTGTTCTCAAAATTCTAGAAAACATTGAAGTATTTGCCCAAACCAACCTAAACCCAACGCTACATCCCGATACTCCACAAGATGCTCTGCTACTTGAAGAGAACTTTCGGAAGGCTGAACAGTTTAGTGATTCGAACGCTAGCTGCGACTCAGATGTTTTTTAGGTTTGAAAGTGGAAGGAGCTTCTGCTGACTGTCCACCAGCAGAATTCTTCTACGTCCAAAACTAAAATTGAAATAAAAACAAATTTGATGAATCTCAGTGTAATCTGCACCAATGTACCAGAGACATCCAGGACACTATGCTAAAGTAGAAGAACTCACGACATTGAAAAACTGTACCAGCTGTTTTCAATTACGGATACGATATCAATACCGCCTGATTCCATAACCCGCCTAAGTAGGCACCTCAATTCTCTGCATCATGGCTAAACGTGTTTACTGAGAATAACTCTCGAAAGCTAAAAAGTAATGGAAGAAGTTCTTGTAAACTCTTACTTGCTGCGTACCTGTTCACAGACTAAATGTCGCATACATGCTGTTATTGCGTGGTGGGAGACAAAAGGTAATTCAGACAATGGGACAAAATCTGATCAACACAATTTTGTTCTTCTTGATGTTCCCGGACACACTAACACTACTTCGGAATAATAATACGGCATCACGATTAAACACAGTGGCTCTACGTTGCCAACAGCATCGGAGCTAACGAGTCAGCCGTGGTGGACACTTTTTGAATACCTCGGTCACCAAACTATAAAGGTGACGGGCCAAAACCTCAGAAAGTAACATTTTTAACGATAGATATGATGGAATCAATTAGGGCTAACTGGAAAGCAAACCATAGGAATCCCCTGAAGGATATCAGAATGAGTGACCGTGGAATTTCTTCGCTGAAACCGGGTAAGGAACCACGGTTTCGACAATCAGACGAGACTCCGATTAGAAACACTGTGGCAATCTCAAAAATCTACCAATGTGCGACTCTTGAAGGGTCAGATAAATAGACCAGCTTTCAGCCTCATCACTGTATACGAAAACCATAATCAATTGCCTAAATGCAAACGCACAATGCCTGGTAAACAAACTAGCGAAACGAAGGATCTCAGTAATCAGCACTCACTCGACGTCATGGTTCCAACCGTAAGTGAGCGATCGTAAGCTCCCTATTCCAAACATGACCTTGTTTCGAAGAGACCGCTTAAGAACAGGTGGTGGAGTAGCTGTTTACCACCACGAACGTTTATACAGTAGGGTAGTTAAGGAAACTGAACTCGATCTGGAAGACAGTATATGGTGCAATTTGATGCTCGATTCAGGCGACAGTTGCATTGTTGGTGTAGTTTACCGTTCAACATCATCATTGGATGCGAATAACCAAAAAACACTTGAAAGCAATGCAGTTAGCCGGAAAATAGCGCAATGCGCAATTGCTGATTATGTCAGGCTTCAATCTGCCTCAACTATATAACCGAGTATATCATCCACCCCGATCAATAGACTACAAATTTCGCGAAATGTTCGATTACATCCCCTGGTATAATAATGTTTTCGATTACACAGGACGAACAAATTTGTAACAGACATCGGTTCTCCACCTAGTCTTAACCTTTGGAGACACGACAGTTGAAGGTGTTCAGTATCACGCTCCGCTAGATCAGAGCGACCACCTCGTTCTGTTATTTCAATACGTGTTCAACACCAGTAGAATTCTAAAGCAAACAATTCGAAATAGAAAAGTGGACTACATTGGTTTCATGGAAACAATGGTAGCTTTTAATGAACATAATATAAATTTTAGTGATCCGGACTCGCATTGCACAACCCTGACAGATTACATAATCAACATGATACATTTCAATTCTAAAAATGTCCCGAAACATAATAGCAAAGAACCACACTTGAAAATTCGCAGTAGGACTAGAAAATGGTTGAAAAGCGAAATTTGGCATGGGCTATTCACAGGGTCGCCAGAACTTGTTCAATCTGGGCAAACTTTCGCGAATTGCGGAATTAAGTCACAAATCTCATCCGATAGGATAAACGATATCATCAGCTTCAGCTGGCAGTAAGAATGCGCGAAATCCCAAAATGCTTTATTAAACTGTTAACAACACTACGAAGCTGAAACCCGATAAAGCTCTCGCTAGTTCTTATTCACGAGATTTCATTCCAAAGGATGCATTACAATCATCGTAATTGTCAGTACCAATTGTGCTTGAGACTATATGCGATATATGCATCAATTCTGAAATAGTTCAGCACCACCTACGCAGGTTGAATATCAACAAGTCCACATGAGGTGACGGAATCACACCTGCAATCTTTAAGTTATGCAGCAATCAATTGTGCAAACCACTTTGTGGTTTAATTCCATCTCTCTATAAGGGAAGGTGTTGTACCGACTGACTGGAAGATAGGAATCATAACACCCATCTACAAAGGTGGAACTCGTTCAGACCCAGCAAACTCCCGCCCTGTTACACTCCTTCCTGTGAACTCAAACGTTACGGAGCAAATTGTGTGCGATAGAATTGTGAGTCATCTCGAAGCCCAAAACTTGTTGTACAGAGAGCAACATGGATTTCGGAATTCTCGTTCTTGTTTGACTAACCTGCTGAAGGCAATGGACGACTAGACGCAGGCAGTGGATGATGGTTGTTGCGTGCATGCGTGTTACTTGGACATATCAAAGGCGTTTGATCGCGCGGACCATTTTATACTCCTGAGCAAGCTGCATGATGTTGGTATTAATGGCATTAATGGTAAATGGTCCGGTTCTCGTTTTAATCTACATCAACGACCTTCCGAATCTTGTCACAGCCAAAATGGTTCTCTTTGCGGATGATCTTAAACTTTGGATGCGACTCACGTCAAGCATGGACTGTTTGCGCTTACATAGCCTTTTGGATATATTGAACAGCTGGTCGGAGCAAAACAAACTTCCATTCAACTTCCGAAAGTGTAAAATGTTGCAAATAGGCAAACATTTTCCATTTTCATACAACCTAGGATCAAAACAACTGAAATTGACAACCAAAGAAAAGGACCTAGGCGTATGGATTAGTGAAAGTCTTAAGAATAGCATGCAATGCGAAGCAGGGTACAACCGAGCTAGCCGCATGCTAGTTATGCTCAGGCGTATTTTCGGACATTTTCCCCGTGAATCATCCCACATGCTCATAAACACGTATACTAACTTTGTGATGGATTACTCAGTGCATGCCCTGGCACCATAGATACAAAGGGATATCAAGCTGCTCGAGAGGATTTATCCCAGAGCAACTAAAATGGTTGGCTGTCTCCGCAACCCACCATATGAGAATCGAATCGTGCATCTTAATTTGGATACACCAATTCGCAGACTGGTTCGATTTGATCTAATCCTAA